>JAUYWG010000059.1:10806946-10822412 GCA_034779775.1 Enteromius afrohamiltoni | reverse complement strand
ATAGATAGATAGATAGATAGATAGATAGATAGATAGATAGATAGATAGATAGATAGATAGATAGATAGATAGAAATACTAAGGGCATCTTTAAACTGCTTGATAGAGACTGTAGCAAAAGTTTTTGTGGATGCTATTAGGCCTTGTCCACTCTACACTCAGCAGTGTGAGAGACTGATTCAGACAGAAGTGCTTCCGCGCCAGGTTCATATTTCCTCACTTCTTGCTGCACTTCAATAATTAATATTCATAATCGCATATCATGTCAGCAAAACACCCTCAGCTTCCTCTGCGGAACGATTGATCCCATCACCAACATCATTTTCCATGGTCACATCAGCATATATTAATAGCTTTATTCTACAATGTATGCACCTGGAATTGGCAACCACTGGCCAGCCTCCTGTCACACGATTCTATACGTTTTTGGCTGGTCCTATTGCTGTGAATTAATTTCCCACCGTTTTCAATACCAACTATCAACAAAGAAAAATGCAGCAGTAATAATTACATTAAACTACATTGTTTATTTATTAAAACTAAATCACATGAAAGTTTTATCAACTATATATATTTATATTAAATACTGTATATATTATAATTTTCTTTTTACACTGTTTCAAAAATAAAATGTAATACATTTCCTAATGTACCTTTATGTTTGTTACTACTATGTATTATGGATAAATTAGACTGCTCTGAAAGGTTTAAGTTATCCAGTTTGACCTCATTTTGGTAGATTTGGTAGACACCCTCCAGGAAAAATAGGTTTGCTTTTTTACAATGTAGCTGTAGCTTTACAACGAGTCTGTATTTAAATACAGAAAGACAATAACACTTTTCACCTAACAAACACTATAATTTCACACATTATGTATTTTTCTTTAATGATCAAATGTGGTGTCAGTCAATTACAGTTATTTTAGCTGCATAAAATTCTGCTTGATACTATCATAATCTGAAATAAACTGGTTTATAGCGCAAATAGTTTTACCATTTACAGCGATTTCCACTTTGTTATAATTCTAGTTATTTACAATGTGACGTACCCTTTGTAATGATGTCAAATTAAATGTTTTACTTTAAAATACATTTAAACTATTGTTTTCATATTTAAGCTTTAAAGACGCTCACTTTCATGTGTTGACTAACAAAATAATTCATTATGTTATATTTTGAAATGTAATACATTGTGATGATTTTTGAACCCTAACCATTACAAATGTGTATTTACAATCATAAATTCATATCATTCAAGTTTCAATAGAAATAAATATAAACATTTTAGTTTACCATAAATGTTTGTCAATACATTTGCCATAGTGTTTTAATTATAATTTAAAGACAATAGAAATTTAAATTACATAATAACTATGAAATTACATAAAATACACATATTTTACCCATGTCCTACCCATGGGTAAAAATTAGAATACTCTTAAGTTTAACTAATGGCATTTAGTATACATTTAAACTATAATACTTCTTCACTTACAATTTTAAGGTGTCCTTGTTACGGTTTAATTATACATTTAAGTACTGAGTAATATCAAATAACTAGATGTAATTATATGCACATGTTTAGAGTTAAGATTATAGTTTCGCTTACTTGCATTTAATAATGGATAGTTAATTGTTTTTATATAGTGTTTAGTATAGTAGTTATATAGAGTAAATACATGCAACGTGTGTAACAAGGACACCTTAAAATAAAGTGTTACCACTTTTTCACATATTTGTAAATAATATGGAATTGTAAGTGTTTAAAAAGATTACGTTCGTTTCACACTTAAGTACATTTGTTTAAGAAAATATCTAAACGAATCAAACTGAATTAAGAACTTTGACTTCATCGAATCCTAAAGTTTGTTTCAATACAAAGCCTTTGTTAACAATGACAGTATTTTTCATGGTTTGCATGATCTATCCCTCTAAAGTCTCAGTGTATCTACTTCATATGGCCTGTCAACTTCCTTGCTCTTATAACTAGGGCCCCCTTCACCCTGGGCCTTCACATACACAAACTCTCCTGACACTGGGACCTCTTTGGGACGATCAAGTACCTCCGTCTTCTTAGATTGGCTGCCACTTTCCCTCAGCCACTTGACCTTTCGTCCTCTTTGCTGTTGGAGTTTCTTAAGAAATGTGCTTGTCCGTCAAGTTGTGGTTTTGACGGGGGGTGTGGCCTGGCTAGACATTTCCTTGCCATCTTCTATCTCCAATCATAAGCCTCCTGACCTCTCCAGGGGAAAGGTGAATGACTGCTTTCATTTGTGTTATCTTTTCACATCTCCTTTCAGTCTGTATACCTATTTTTGTAGATTTTGACAGTTTAAACCATATGTGTCTCGGACCCCAAACAGAGTATTTATTAAGACATATTGATGTCTTAATGTGTTTGCTCTCATTCTCATTCATCAAGTCTTGTCTTTCATTTAATCTTCCCATTTCTTCTTCTGTTTTCTCTTTATCTGTTTATGAGACAACGAACAGACACTTACGGCAGGTCTGCACTGTCTTAAAGATGTTCTTAAAAGGGCATTCTGGAAACTCTCCTTCTTCTTCCATCCCTCCATCAGAGCTCAATCATACTTAATGCTGTCTTTCCCTTCACTCCATCCATCTCTGTCATCCTCTCGCTCTCTTTCTCCTTCGCTGAGCCTTTGCTGATGCACTCCTGGCCATTAATAAAAATTTTATACATAGTCAGGAAGTGCATTTGCAGCGGGAGCGGCTGGAGGCTCTCAGGACGGCAGGAAATGAGCCTCTGCATGGCTGTCGGCCAGCTTGGCTATTCCGAGGGGCCGGCGGCTCTGCCAATCAGAGAGCTCGCTTCACTTAATGGAATATAGATACTTCACCCCCAAACTATTAGTGACAATTATGTGGTGCGAAGGGGGGACGGGGTATGTGTGTTTGTGTGCTGCGAGAGGAGTTTGGGGTGTGTTTTGATGGGTTGTGGATGAGTGTGTGTGTGTGTGTGTTCACATCTTCGCTCATGTCCATGTAATGGGGTGATGATTTGTAAGTATCTCCATGTGTGTACGGGACTAGGCTGCGAGAGGGGCAGCAGGGGAAGATGGAGAGAATGGAGGGGGGTGGCATTAATTCTGATCAGATACAGATGGTGGTGTTTACGTAGCTCAGTGGTACAGAGCAAAAGGATGAGAGGGCTTGACTAGTTGTTTGGAAGAATAAGCTCCATTTGAGTGTGTGGGGTTAAGGCCGCTTTAAAAATCATATACTTCAAGGAATTTGCAAGAATGGCTCACTCTGCTTTCTGGGGTTTAGCTTAAAGGGACAGTTCAAGCACACATTATTTCCTTACCCTCGTGTCATTTTAAAACTGTGTGACTTTTTTGGTACCTAAAAGGACAAATTTTGAATGCTGTAGCAGTCACTCTTCAATGAATAGGGGCATCAAGCTTAAAAAAGGATGCAAAGATACTGTAAATGTAACATAGAAGTGATTTAATTTCAAGCTGATAACTACTGTGACAGCCAGCTTGGTTTGATTCATGAACAAATCATTCAAAAGGGTTCTGTGAATCAGATCAGATCATTCACAAACCACACATCATGTCTCCTATAAACTTTCAAAACAACTATAGCAATAGTGGATCGTTAAAGTAAATAACAATTCTTTAATTTCTGTCTGTTTTTATGGACCTTTATGGAAATTTAATACAGTCTAATTTTAATACAGTCGTAATCTGAAACGGACTGGTTCATTACATTTGTTATTATTTATTTACATTTGACAGCTTTTAATTAATCAGCCATGCACTCACAAGAAATTATAGAAGCCTGTTTCCACCACTGAATAAAAAAAAATAAAAATGAGCAACTGAAAAAAATATAAATGAATAAAAAGTCGCAATTGCAAGTTATAAGGTCAACTTTATATCTCTGAACTCTAACTTTGTCACTCACAACTGTGATATAAAGTCACAATTCTGACTTTTTCTCAGAATTATGGGATTTATAAAGAGTGAAAAAAACAACAAACAAAGTTTATATCTCCCAATTCTTTTTATTTACTTGCAATTTTGACTTTATAATTTGCATAAATTGTAACTATAACTCAGAATTCTGAGAAAATAAATGTATACGTGTATAACATTTTGACATTGTGTGCTTTTTTTCATTGTTGGGGTAACACATTACATGTAACGCAAGTTGCATAATCAGATTACTTTTTTCTTGTAACACATCACTTTTTACATTTCAAATATCTGAGTTACTTTGTTTTGGGAGTTTTGTTATTAAATAAAGAATCAAGGCCAGCCCAGTTGACAAAATGTAACACAACAGTAACGTAATTCATTACTTTCCATAAAGAGTAACTAAGTAACACAATTAGTATTATAGAGTAATGCAATATTGTAATGCATTACTGTTAAAAGTAACTTTCCCCAACCCTGGCTTTTCATCATATGGAAAAGATGGTCTTCAAAAATTCATATATGTTTGTAACAAAGTGAGGCTGATTAATATTCTGGCAACAGAATATTCATTTATTTTATGTGAACTATCCCTTTAAGTGATCTGGATGAGGCAGGGCCCTGGGTGAGGGGTGTTTTGTAACTCAATATTACAGCTTCATCTGCAGTGGTGCTTTGACATGGGAAGTGATCTTTACACTAACACTGTCATAACAGAACACACATTCACACAAGCACTCTCAGTTTCTCTATTTATCAACCCCCAACATCAGAAATCCATTGAGCTTTCCTTTGTTTTTCTAGCCTGTTTGGTTTCTTTTTCTGCTTTTTATGTCCTAATCCTACCTCTCTTTTTTCATGTTTGTGTTTCACATAGGCAAACATGCAAATTGCTCTGGTTCACGCACACACAGAATACATAGTGCCGGCAGAAATGAATGACTTTGTCAGCTGTGTGCCGGTCATTAACCAGGCCATTTAACATTGATCCTTCTGTGGCACAGTACTGCCTCTCTCTCTCATTCTTTCTCTCTCTCCCTGGCAGTATGATCGCCATGGGCTGAGGCAATGGCAGGCCTTTAGGGGAAAAGGCAAACCAGTCAATGTTCCCATCAGACTCACACACTGATAAAAAGTGAGATGGATCCATGCTATTGCATCATACAGGTGGAAGAAGATAAAAATGACTTTTATGTCATTGCTATAAATGTATTATTTCAGGGAATGTACTTCGCACCAATATCACTGAAACATATCTTTATAAAGATCGAATTAGTTTACTTTGCAACTTATTTTATTGCACACAACAACAACTATATAAAGTAAAATGATTATAAAATAAAATAAGATAATAATTTATAAGATTAAAACTGTTTGGTGATAGTATTCAGGACATTGAATTAAAATATGTATTAATAAATCTAAATCTTTAACTTAAATTATGTTTAATTTGGTTTTTCTATTCATTTAATTAATTCAGTTTTAACATATAAACAACATGCATGTTAGAATTTTTTTGTTTCTATTATTTTTTCATTTCCTGTGAGTTTCTAAAACAAAAAAATTCTAAACTTTTTAAAACTTGCTCAACAGTAACTTTTTGAAATGTCTTTACTGTACTGAATGTTAAATTATAATTTTAAAGATTCATATTACATATTTATTTCATAACATATTTATTATTTAGGTTTGATTAAATATGGTAACTATTTTTTAATTGCACTGAATTTTGACTTTTAATCTAGACTTGAGTGTATTTTTCTTGAATATCATTTATGTTTCATGAATATTTGCATATTTTGAGACCACAAATTATAAAAAGTAGAATCAGACATCAACAGAATTTAGACAAAAGTAGAATCAGATACAGCAAATGACATGTTGCTTTTTGGTTTGCAGAAAATAAACATCCATCTAAAACACTGAAAGAAAATAAATGAAATAAATTGCATTGTGTTTACGTAGATTAGCAGAGATTCTGTTTTTGGGCTGAAGCTGTTCTGTCATGTGTTTTGAGTGTGTTCAGTATAAAGAAACCTGATTCACTCTCTTCTCTCTGCACTGTTTGGCCATCCTAGCTATTTCCCTCGACAGGAAGCCAGGAAGCACCCCTCTTCCTGCCCCATTACGCACACAGACATACACACACACACACACACACACACACTTGCATTAACACACACACATACGCTCACATACACACAAAATGTGTCCTGTTACCTTGGAGATACCTTCCATGTGCTATCAATAGTCTGTCATGAACACATATGAATATCCTGTACATTTTATGCTCCAGTCAGTGCATTAAAATGATCCTTTTGTTTATTTAATTTGCAGGAAAAACTGTAAAGCTTCAAATAATCCTTACTTTCATCTAAATTTACATTTGTTTTTACCTGATAATGTCACTGCCATTATGATAAGGCAGTTTGTTGTCTTTTGGCAATGACTGAAGTGAAGTGGAAAGGAACATGGGCTGGGTTCCAATCCGTCATGCACTCGATTGAGACACTGAATTATTCACTGTTCTAGGATGTAACCTGCTCTAGGACAGCTGCTAGCTGGCACAAACATATCAGAATGGGTCAGTGAGTTCCCAAATATTGAGTCTACAACCACATGAAGCTCTAAAAGTAAAAAATGGCACATGATGTACATATACCTCCATGTTCTGTTCATGTTTATTAACCGTGAAGTTCAATGTCTTTTGTTGTTCTCTTTTAAATGTAGCTGCCATGCACTTTCCCCTATACAGTGACCCTAAATATATATGGGAACTTTTAGACACTTAAGCCACTGTTTTAATGCATTAGAAACATTTGTGACATTTTATCTTTTTTTATTTATTTTAAACAGTATCAAAGTTGTTTCTAGTGAATGCATGAAGTCAGTTCACACAGGTGTCACAGTCATTACATTATTATATTATGTGCTTCTTTCTGAATAGGATGTATATTCATTTACAATGTGATATGTTGATTATAATGCTCTGAATCTGCAAATGATTAACTGTAATATAGAGCCCAAATACTTATTGGTGCTACTGTATATGACAGATCAGCAAGAATGGAGTAGTTCATAGTGTACTTATGTATTCAGAATGCTGCCTGAGCCATTCGTCTCTTTACGGCTCCAAAAACCGATGTATATTTCTCCATCAAGGTATAGCAAGTTACTGTGTTTCTCATCTCTCACCCTCATTGTTTTCATCACCTATCATATTGTTGACTCATACCTTCCTTCTTTTTGTCCATTTCTTATTGTCTTGATTTCTCTCTCTTTATCTCTTGTTCTCTTCCTCTCTCTGTCCATCTTGTTAGGCTTAGCTCAGGGAATCATATAGAACAGTTCCTGAGGGGGAGAAAATGAGAGATTGGGTTTCAGCCCAATGATGCCACTTAGCCATTAACTATCTCCAGCAAAACCAAGTACCCCCCAACCTCCCCCCTCTCAGCCCGGCCTCCTTCCTTCTACCATTCATATCCAACCACCCCTCCTCCTTCCCCCCATCCCATCTCCCTCCCTCTCTCCCTCACTGTTTCCCACCCTCCATCTCTATCTCTCTCTCACACACACACATATACACACACACGCTCTGGGAGTGAGTGGATGATCGCACGAGCAGGAAGCGCTGACCGTACACAGATAGAGAGAGAAAAAGAAAGACAGAGAGTTCGAGAGAGACAATTCAACATTTACATTTTCAGCTCATACTGAGAGAAGACAAACTACATAGCTCTTTCCACACTGTTATGTGGAAGTACTTCTGAAAGGCAAAGCTCCTCAACGTTACTCTGCCCCAGGGACATTTTTGTTTCTTATTCAAATAAATTGGGATATTCCATGTGACATGTTGCCCTCGTTTCCACAAGAATCATGTC
The DNA here is from genome assembly GCA_034779775.1 of Enteromius afrohamiltoni. NCBI lineage: Eukaryota > Metazoa > Chordata > Actinopteri > Cypriniformes > Cyprinidae > Enteromius > Enteromius afrohamiltoni. The sequence goes on along the minus strand of JAUYWG010000059.1, from coordinate 10,814,588 downwards.
TTTCTTCTGAGTGCTCTTTGAATGTGCAGTGCTTTAGCTGCTCCCTGATAAAGGCTGTTGCTGTTCTTCAGAGGGAATGACTGAGCGCTGAGGAACCAGGATTGCTTGCACGTGTGGGACAGTTGTGAAGAAGCATTGGGAGAAAGAACAGAGAAAACTGCTCAAGAAAACATAAAGGAAAGAAAGAAAACAAGAAACAAACAAACATAAAATACTGTTTTGCTGCAAAATGGATCTCCCTCCTTTTAGGGGTAAGCACTTGTTTATTTAAAGTTCTTTTGGTCTCAGTCTTAATCGGTAATAGTCTATTTTTATTCATTTATTTTTTAGCTCAAATGGTTTTCTCTTGAGATTTTCTAGATCTAGTTCTAGATGTTCTCTGAATGAAATATAATCTAGTTGACATATAATGGGAGTAGAATATCATCCGAGTGAGAGATGATCTCTGTGTGTCGCATAGTGCTCTAAACTCAAGTCCTACTCTGACCCAGGCAATGCACAGGGCTTTGGGCTTAAAGGCATGGAATTGATTGTCCTCAAGGTCAGAGATGTCAATACTACCCAGTTTATGCTGGCAGAGGCTGATGGAGAGGTTAGAAGTTGAGTGAAAAAGGACATGGGGCAGTGCTTCACACAGCACTACTGTGAAGTTTCTGTGTGTTTGTAACTGGTTTTGTGATAAAGTTCTGAAAGTAGAGGCCGGCAAACAGAATTTTGAAAAAATGAATTTTGTGAATGGTGCAGGTTTACAACAACAGTGGTTCCAATGTATTAAATTGTCCCACATTTCATTCAGTTAAGTTTTTTTATATTATTATGAGTTTCATTCATTATTATTAATCTGTCTTGTTTTACATTTGCAAATCAGTTTGTTAGTTATTTTTGTTTTCTCTTCTTATGTTATATATTCCTTCTTTTTCTGTGAAGGAAAAAGTGACCCCCCCTTATTCTTCTTCTCAGTCTTTCTCTCTGTTTCTCTCTCACCCAAACTTGCTGGTCTGCAGTGTCTATTTCAGTCCTTCCTGGGGGTCGGATTCGGCACATCCGGAATCTCATACAGTTTATTGTCATTCAATCCCACTGTGTTCCCAGAGGGACCAGTGGGGCAGATCCCAGGGTCCTGGTGCCTGACAACTCAAGTCCAGCTGCAGTTAAGTCTGGCCTCTAGGAGCATATATATGCCCTCTGTGAAGCCCTCGGCCTTTAGCCCCTGCGACTACCAGCTAATCAACCCTCAGTCAGCAATTGCCAATCTGCCACTCTATCAGAGAGAGAGAGGCAGAAATGGAAAATGGATATCTCAAATGACAGTTAGCCTGCAGGAAGTCAGACTGGCCTGATGGTTGGCTGCAGAACTGCTGGATGCTTATCAGCAGCAGCAGGGGTCAATGAAAGGAGACTGGAGGCTTTAAAATAGCACCACAGCATGATGTCATTGGCCAACATCCCATCAGCCCCCATAACAAACGGATGGCATCAGCACCTCATTCACCTGATGGCCACACCCACTGATAGATAAACAGGCTGTAAAAACATGAAGCTCTTCCAATGTTGTCCACCGACCCTTGTTTTGCCTTTTCTCATTTGCCTGTTATTTCCTCCCTGTTTACAGGTTTAAAGTTTCTCTCAGTCAGTGGTGTGTGGTGACTGTTATGAATAATATGCTCTTCTCATCCTCTTCCTGCCCTGGATTGGATTACCCTGGCCAAGGATGTGTGCAAGGTAGCCCCAGGGCAGAGCCGTGAGGTACAGCTCACTCAGCACTGATACTCCCAAAGCGCAGGGGCCTGTCTTCAGGTTACCCCTCATGGCAGGCAGGGCTGAGTAAACACGGCCCTCTCTCCCCTCTTTTTCTCTCTCTGGCCCTCCAGATGCAGCTGCCTCTCGCTTGCTCTGAGCTGCATGCTTGATTCTGGGACTTAAAGCATGTCTTAACCTGGGACAGATGCTGTCTTGAAATATATTATCTTCTTGTGCATATCCCTTTTACTTTTTAATTCATTTGTATTTATCTATTTATTTTAGGTCTCTTGCATGTCTATTCATTCTACTATAGTGGTTTAAAGTTCATACAAAGATGGATCAGCTAGGGCTCTTGTGACCTGAAAGAAAAAATAAGAAGAAGGAAAAAAAGAAAAAAGAAAAAAAGAAATACAGACAGCCATTAGTGGTGAATGGTTATTGGATTTGCTTTACTTCATCCAATGTAAGATATGCTATCAACTTTGGAGAGTCAGATACAGTGTATCCTTTTAAATGATAAAACCATCCATCCAGGATGGAGTCTTCAGATGTGGGACAGAAAAAAAAATGCTTTGAATGAATACTGGATTGCAGAAACAGATCCCGAACTCTGCCTTCAGGAGAGCTGTTCTAAATGGATCTATTTCATAGTGAATGCTGAAGTAGTTTAGTTTAACCTTCCTCTTTCTTTTAATCCCTATCATCACCCCATTAATAAAAATTGTACTCTAAATCAGGTTCAGCTAGGTGCTTCCTCATTTAATGCTTTTAAGCTTACGAATGAGAAGACTTCATTTGAACAATACAATCAATAGTGTACACTGTCACAATGCAAGCAGATTTAAATCAATGTCCAAAGTCTAAATGTTCCCTAAACAACAGCCAGTAGCACTTTGGAAGGCACTTAAGTAGCAGTTATTTGTTTTAGAGAAAACAATTGTGCAAGCTCCACTGTAGAGACATGATAGACCAGTCCACAGCTCCAGTACAGCCTCGCCCTGGTGTGCGGTCTGGGACACGTGGGGCTAAAGAGTGCTCTGGGACTTGATAGGGAGTGGTAGAGGGCTGTTTGTTGGGGGGTTTGAGTGCCAGGCTGATCTGCTTGGTTCCTGATGTCAGCACCTTGCTTGCAATGCCACTGGAGTGTGGCTTATCGATCCTCTGGCACCCTTGCTGGTTTTGGGTGGGGTGGAAGATTGTGTTGGGGGCTGTTATATAGCAGTGTTATATTCTGCTCTGGTCTTCCACTTCACAGCTTATTTTACAAAGCTGCCGTGTTCATTGAGAAAGTGAGCGTTGAGGTCGTTGGGGAATGCTGGTGGGAGGCAGTTTTCGGTTAATGGATAGTGGCTTTCCAAATGGTGTGGCTCAGGGAAAGTAGCTTACAGAATAAAAGGGAATTTCATTAATGATAACTAGGGGGGAAATTCTGTGGAGTTATTGGTGAGCGGGTAGTTCACAAGAAACTTTATTTCTCAGGGCCCAGGAAATGCAGCGTTCTGGGGTGTAATTTGGGTCTGTTTTTACACAAGAGCACTGCAAGTCAGTGGAAAGTTCCAAATAAACTCCAGTGTAGCCGCGAGTGATAAATGCTCCCAAGTGCTGACACACTTGAGGAAAACCACATGGAGAGGACATGTGCAAATGCTCAAACAAATATGCAACCAAAAGTGCCTGACATGACACAGATGAGCTAACCCAAAACTTCCTCTCTGGCTTGCCTGCAGATGGGAGACTAAAAGTCCAATGTTGTTTTCGAAGTCAGGTCCCAAATAATGAGCTCATGGAAATGAACAGCAGACCCCTTTCAACAATTAGATGGACTGATAGGACCTGACTACAGTTCTCTGCTGGGTTTGATGTAATTACTCTCCAGGACTTCTCTTTCCTCCTCTGTGTAATTTGTAAATGCATTTTGTGCTTCCGACCTGGGCCTCCTTATCTTGAGTTTCTGGCTAGGCAGAGGGGGTGGGGGAGGATTCTATCTTACCTTTTTTGCGAGAGCATTTAGGGCTCTTGCCAGGAATTCAGCTGACTGTGCCCCGGATGCTTGGGGGGACTGGGAGCAGACACTGCTTCTTCTAATCACTGCTGTTGTGTATGGATTTCCGCTGCTTGTTATGTCAGAGGCAGCTTTCTTTTCGTGTCCAATCTCTTCATAGGCTACATTTATCCTTATCACACATTGACTTTTGAAACTGTCTGAGAGTCTGACAAAGATCAAAAAGCAGTAAATCCACATCTCGATGGAAGAAATCTAAACCCGTCGTTATCTAATCCAGTGCAATCCAAGGTCTTGTACTGCTATGACATCCAATAATGCAAGCAGCATGTTTCTCAATTTCAGGATGCTGATTTTTTCCATGCACATTCCAATAGCCATGTTGTTCCTGTTTATGGAGGATAAGGCTTAACAAAAGAAGGGCTGCTGGGAGGGGCTACAGCAAATTCCTCCAAGCTGCTGAGGAAGAGATACCTCAGGACACTGACACTAACTCTTTTGGGTTCCCCAGTTTCTCACAATTCATTGCTGTCAAATTCTTTGCTCTGGTTCCGTTCCCTTGTGTCAACAGCTGTGTTCTCCAGATGCTAAATTACAGTGTGATGTCAATGGTGTTATCTCTCCATCCTCTGTGTCTAATAATAACCGTAGCTTTAGCCATGGACAATCTGAAAGGAGTAAAAGGAGGACTCATATGAAAATTTGCATTTGCACCTACACGATTATTTAAACTTTAAAGATTTCATTTGATTCTGAATCTAACAATGACGTCTTTGTTTTTCTCTTTTCTTACTACAGGTTTATCCGATGTACCGTGATATTGGTCAGCCTTATGCTCAGCCCCTACCCTGGTGGCCCTAAAAGAATGGATCCAGTACCACCTTTTCGGATGGACCCTGAAAGTCTGGATCTTCAACAGGTCCCCGTATTGTCCATTGACCAGATCCGTGCTATAAGGGCTAATAATGACTATGTGGACCGCCCAGTGGCGCTTGAGCCTGCATCTCAGGTTGCCTTCTATCCACATGATGAACGGCATCCTCAGATGTCTCGCAGTCAAAGTCAGCATCAACATTCCCACTTGGCCCACTTAAGTCGGTCAAGTACCGTGAGCTCCATGTCCCGTGGCAGTGCTGCTTCGGACCAAAGACTTCTTGCAGGATTAACACCTTCCCATTCTGGTTTAGCCGTGGTGAGGTCCCAGCCAAAGGGTGACTTGAAACCTGAGTCGCTGGGCAAAGGATTGGCAGACGATGAGGACTTGGGTCTGCATCTCTTCATCTGTGAACGTTGTGGCCACTGCAAGTGCCAGGAGTGCTGTGCCCCTCGTAATTTGCCCTCCTGTTGGACCTGTGGCCAGCGCTGCTTGTGCTCTGCAGAAAATGTCTTGGAGTACGGCACCTGTCTGTGCTGTGTGAAGGGTCTGTTCTACCACTGTTCAGCAGATAAGGAGGACAACTGTGCCGACCGACCGTGCTCCTGCGCCCCAGCTCACGCCTGCTCCCGCTGGAGTGCTATGGCCTTCCTGGCACTCTGCCTGCCTTGCCTGTGCTGCTACCCTCCTGCCAAGCTGTGCCTCACTCTGTGCCAGCGTGGCTATGATCGCGCCACCCGTCCTGGCTGCCGATGCAGCAACACCAACGCTGTGTGCCGTAAGATCTCTGCCACTAACCCTGTGCCCTTTCGTAAAACCCTGGAGAAGCCTGTATGACAGCATGAATGAGCCTCTTGCAATTCTCCCTTGAGGAGACACCTCTGATGCTGTAGCAGCTGGGGAATTCTGCTAAATGAACTGACCTGCTCTAAACCAATCAGAACTCCCTGCATCATGTCCATCATCATGTATCCTACTTCCCTTTTTTTAAGTAAATCCGTGTCTATTTATTTATTTATTAGAGTTCCAGGATAGAGTTGGGTAATGTGAAACGTATGTAACATACAGGGAGTATGCTATCAGAATTAATGCAGAGGCTGTACTGGGTAAAAGGTCACCTAGATATGGGAAGCTGTCAACAGGAAGTCAGTGCTGAGTGTGTCTTCTTCCGCCTTACTGAATGAAAAAACTGTAAGCAAGCTGGCTCACTCTAGACTCTACACGGATTCAGGGCGCTGGTTAGGGAGAAGAGCCCAACCAAAAAAATAACAACAAAACAATCTGACTGTGTAAGTCAATTATGTTTGACACCAAAAACGGGACCATACAAACATCAGAATATTAAGGTCACCTTAGAGGGATGTGTTACAAGAGAGACGGTAAAGAGAGACATTGTGCGCATGAGTGTGTGGTAAGAAAAAAAGAATGAAAAATGTGTGTGTGTATGTGCATGTGTGTATGTGTGTGCAGTCTCAGGCCGGCATCTGCTGTCAGCAGAAGCCTCTCTTTTTATTTTTAGAGGAGCTACTCTGAAAGATAAAGTGTCTGGTCAGGTTTCCAGCCCAAGGCAGCCTGACGCCAACCTCTCCCAAGCACTCTTACATCCTCAACTCTCTTTTCCACTGCTGCCCAGTGCGCTTTCCAACTGCTCAACAACAGCGATAGGATCCTTGACTGTTTCTGTATCCAACCACGTTGTGGGACCAAACATCAGAAGGGACTGTCTGTCCAACTTTGACAGTGCTCTCAGGATGAGATAGAAGCCATTACTCTGAGAGCTCTTGGACAAATTGACCATACAACCTGTAGGACCATGCTTTGGGTTAACATCAGATCCGAGCAGTATCAGCAAAATGAAGCTATTGTGGTTGCCCAGTTATGCCATACATGGGACATTAGCATCTTCTCTGGTTGGCCCTGAATGATTCAGAGGAAATGAGGTTAATGGAGACTATTGTGTAATCTGACAGGAAGAAGGGATTGTATTGAGACAATGGCTTAGTCACCTGGCCAGAACGAGGTAGAAAACAACACTTGGGAACAAGGTGAAACTGATGCACTGACATCTATAACTGGGAAGCAAGTTGAATGAAATCTGTTTCAAGTGTGTGTTCTTCCCCAATAATATGCACATCTTTGTGAGTTCCTTTGCTATATTTTTGTATGTACATAGAATTCTTATTGTATTTGTATTTTTATTCCATTTGTTTTAATCTGGTTATTATTACCATTTTTTCTATTACTGTTGGACATTAACCTTGTCAGATACCTGGCTTATGGTTAGTCTTAAGACTAACCATAAGGCTGATTTTGTATTGTGGAGGAGAGGTCCCTTGTGCATGGCACCGTATTCCACCGCAGTACTGTAAATTACTCTACAAAATCATCCTAATAATTGGGCTCATTTTGTTTGCATGTATTAATTAAAATAATTTTGCTACAGAAATAATTAGTTCAAAACTGATTTAAGTGTGGGGTTCAGACAAGACCTAAATAGCCTTAAATATACTTTTCTACAATGACATAAAATAAAATGTCTGACATTATCAAGTTATGCCATATTGGTTTAGGTTATACACAAGCTTGAAGAGCCAATCATTTATATATATATATATATATATATATTTTTTTTTTTTTTTTTTTTTTTATAACAATAAAATATTTATTTGCATGAGAGCAGAAAACGTGCATTACTATCAGGCAAGCTTTCACAAATGAAATAGTGAAAAGATACCTCTCCTCCACAGTCGCATTCCAAAACAATGGCTTCTCTAAGAAGGGTCCATGATGTGGGGTTTCAGTGTGTAGGTACATACAATTTAAAGAATGCCTAACTGGTGCTGTCCACAGTCTCTGAGTTAACCACTAAAAGTTCACCATGTTGTATTAGCAAGTATTGCTTTGGTACAATTGGCATATTGTAAGTTGTAAAAGAATTAAAGAAGAATATATAAACATATATATATATATATATACATATATATATATATATATAAAAATCTATACAAATGAATATATTATAT
>JAUYWG010000059.1:10786488-10800141 GCA_034779775.1 Enteromius afrohamiltoni | reverse complement strand
TATATTCAGTCCTTCTGGATTTGAATAAGGAAATACTGAATACTGTAACGGTGCAACAGTGACCTTTCATTTTTAGAAATTTTAAAAATGAATTGTCTTCCACGTCTTTATAGATGCTGCTGCTCCATTTTTTTCCCCTGTAAAGTCCAGAATGCAGCTGTATGGCTGTAACAGAGGTAGTCTGTCTCTCATGGCTTGTCACAGGTTGGTCACCCGCAGGCATCTGACGGACAAAGCGATGCGTTAGATAACAAACAGAGGGCAAACTTTCATCTTTCAGACCTAATCAGTGTCAGCGGTGTCTGAAATGGATCTGTCTGTCACCCTGAGGCACAACAGAGCTACAGTGGGGAGGTGGAGGAAAAGCACTGGGCGATTCAGGTGACACATATGCACTGCCAACAGTCAGAAGGCCTTGTTTGTGCCTGCATCCAACAACACAGAAATATACATAACACAAGTTAAGAATAAAATGACTTATTTCACCAAAATTCTTCATTAAGGCCTCTTTAAGAAAAACCATGTCACATGCTAACATTTTTTTAAATAATACATAGATAAGATTAGATATTAGATTTTTTTCTAACTATCTTCCCTGATGATCAAAGTCAAGTTCATAGGGTCATTAGATACCAATTTGGGTTTGGCAAGGGGCATGTTGTCCTTTCTTAAAACATGTTTATATGTCTCGCTTTCCCTCTTAGGTTGTTTGTCACCAAACAGATTGACAGACCAGGTCTTTAGGCTTTTAAAAAAATGATTAGCAGATACATTTTTCATATTTTGTCTTTCTGTAAATGATCTTATCTAAGTCCTTCCAGACCTTACTCCCAATGGGTGTCTTCTCAGACCTGGACCCTGGTTTCTTCCTAAACGGCGGTAAATGGCTCTCAGCACAAATAATGCATAAACAGCTGTTTTGCCCAAGTAAGTTATCCTCTTAAAAGATTTAGAAGCCTCTCCCGCACTCTCTCCCACTCACTCTCTACTCTCTCTCAGTTAATTCATCAATTTCTTATGATAGCAACAGTCTGGAGCAGCGCAAGTGTTTAAGTACCAATTAGGGGCCTGGTTCCCTTGGTCCTTTTTGCCACACCTCTGCTCCTCCCCTATCTCTCTTCCTCCTCCGGTTCCCTCTTCCTTCCACCTTCCTCGCTGTCCAAGTTCCCTCACACCTCTCTCTGCCCCCACTGACCACTCATCCATTCTGTCATCTCCCCATCCATCAAAACCCTCCCATCTTCTAAGACATTTTCTACTTAAATGAAGTTCATCGTATTTTCTTTATTAAGTTTTTAGTACCCTAAATTATTTATCCTAGATAATCACTGATCATAAGATTGAAATAAGAACACATCAATCAAAAGGAGTTTTTTAAATGCTCCCTTTCCCTCGGCCAGGGACAGTGTTTCTGCTCTGAGCAAACAACATGCCAAATAGTGGTGCCCTGAGCTGGCTCACCCCAGTAAAAGATGAATCCACTGGACTTACCATCAGCTCAGTCGCAAACCCTAAACAGGACATTCACCATTCAACCTTAAACGCACAGACACATGCACACACACATAGATACACATCTTGTAATAAACAGGCCAGAGACAGATGGTGCTCATCCCTCTCATGTCGGAAGATCTTAAGTTGGCTCCCTTGAGGTAGAGCTTGACAGCCGTTTCTGGGTTTATAATTAGTCTGTAACTGATTGGTCATCACTTTTAATTCTGATGTCTTGCCACTTCTTGGAAAACGGTTCAAACTTGACTTGCTAAGAGTCTTCGTTATTGGGAAGAGGGCGCTTTTCTTGGTTAATGCTTCATGCTGAGGGCTGGACAGATATTCTGTAGTAGCACATTCTTGTACAGTGGGGTCTCTTTTCATTCAAGGCCAGGCCGAAGCCTAGGCACTGACTCCTGAAGAAAGGAATAAAACAGATGGTAACAGCCTAAGAAACACTTGAGAGAAAAACCCTCTGGGACATAGTCTGAATTCATAACTTTTGCATATGGGGCATGTGACATTCTAGGAAGGAATACAGTCTTAGTGTGTGAAATTAATAACATTTGCACACATTTGATTTATTTGTTTGTTTCACCAGATTCAAGTACAGCTACCAGTCACATGTTTCAGTGTGGTCTTGTCAAGCTTATGCATATTTCTGACATTAACAGTTGTTAAAGCAATATGTTTAGGGGAGGCATACTGTATGCCTATTCCCATACAAGCACCCAATTTATGTTAAAACCCAGGTCACCGGAAAAGTAATATATGTCATATGTCCCTATATTATATATGTTATATATAAGGCACTATATTATTATCATTATATATTTTTGTATGTTTATATCATTATGAAATTCCCATAGTACAATTTGTATATTAACATACATTAAAAGTATGTATATGAATATTATTTATATGGTATTGCATGTAATGACATGTTAACAGTATATATGTAGCACAGTCATGTGTCTCTTGGTTTTATGTTTTGATTTTGTCCCAGGTGCTTTTGTGTTTTTGTTTCATTTCGTTCTCCATGTGTGCCTGCTCATTTTTAAACCCACCTCTCTCATTATGTTTGATCCTCTGCCAGCCGTGTCTTCCAAGTGTCTTGTGTTTTTTCTTTAATTAATTCATGCCCTTTCCGTTGTTCAAGTAATGTGCGTGCATTTGTCGGCATTGGTCTCTGCACCTTCGTCAGCCTTCCGTGTACCCTGGTCACTTTTATTAAAGGGTTCTCAATCCTCGTCCTCTTCTCACGCCCCCCACTCTGCGCAATTTTTATGTTTCTCTTGTCATTTGTTCTTTTCGAATGTATGCGCACTGCGAAGTGGACATCACCGCCATGATTCCAGTTCGAAGTGAATTTATACATTCCATTCAAAGTGCATTTAAGTGTGCAAGACGTAATTTAAATCGTATTCACTTATTTACGTTGCAAATCCGTGAATAAATGTTCCGAAGTGAAGTAAACTTTAACGGACACTGTGTAGAGACACAGTAATGAGCTGATTATCAGAATCAGGTGTGTTAACAAAGAGAGAGATGCAAAATATGCAGAGCAGGGGGGCGCGAGGACCAGGGTTGAGAAGCACTGTATTATATGATATGTCGCTATGCACAAGCAGTGGCCCTGGCCCCATAAGCTCAAGGTTAACAACTAACTACGGCACCATTTGATAAATCAATCAACTGATGCATTTACCCCAAAATATTAGCATTTACATTAGTTAACAACATTTATTGTGATCTTAAAATTATATTTAAAGGAAAATAAAAATACACTCTTCAGGGGCCCTCCCCCCACTTGGGGCCCTGGTAATTTAGTCCCACTTTTCACCCAACTACAACGGTCGCTGTACTTAAACGCAATTCATTGTACTACATGTATGAATCTGCGAATCACCACAATTTTGCTCGAGCTTCACAATACCGATTTTGCACATGCGCCAAGACTCAAACAAAACCCGCTCTAACGGCAGAGTCTGAGCAATGGCTGCGGCTAAACAAGATGTTTTTTTGAATTTCATTTTGGCAAGTAGATGCCAAATGTTCCAGCACCTTAAGATACAGTTTAAATGACAATGATTAAGAAGAAATGTCCTTGTATGAGCTGCAGCGGTGCAGGTAAACTAACCTTAGTTTACACTAGTTTACTGAACGCTTTATTAAAATGCTAATGTTATGCTAATATTAAATAGAACCTAAGTGCTATATGAATGTTTTAGACTGCAAGAACCCCCATGTAGAGCACATATAGTTTCCCTGTCAGTGTTTTATGGGCTAAATGATGTTATGATAATTGTTGTGTTTTGCAATTTGTTCGCGTAAGAGCCAAGTTACAGTACTTTTCACTATTTGCTAACTTGCTGGTTAGCAAAATCTGTATAGAGATACTGTAAGCTATTTTTTTTTCACAGGATAAGCATTGCAACATTTGAAAATGAACTAAAGCTCTCTGAAAAACAACAGTAATAGAACAAAATTACATTATAATGTTTATCTCTGAGATGTAGTCTAGGCCATCGACTGTAAAAGTTAGGTATGATAGTTAATTTGTTAATGTATTCGCTGACTGTGCTTTTGCCCTTAGTTGTAAACTCAAGTCATTGGGCACTTGGGTTACTGTAGTATAATTCTTCGTGTCTGTACAAGTATTTATTATTTGCATGGGCATGTAGACTGTGTCCCATAGAAAACCTATGGGATCAACTGAGCTGTCATGTAGAGGATCATAACCCTTCACCCCAGAACCTCAATGACCTGAGGACAGCACTTATAGAAGAGTGGGATGCTATGCCTCATGCCACATTTTTGTTGTGGAGTTGTTAGTGTTCAATAAATTAATTCAGTAAATGATTTGAGATAAAGAAATTGTCATTTTATGCTTCTTAAATGCTCTACTACGAACATGGGATGACTTAAACAGGGGAACCTTCCGTGTGATGCAAGATTTTAAACCATGACGTCTTAGTGTATTACTGATAGTAGGCTTGGAAAAAATTATCTAGCTCTTTTCACGGCATTGACCAGCTCCTCCCGTGTAGTTCTGGGCTGATTCTTCACCATTTTTAGCAGCATTGATACCCCACGAGGAGAGATATTCCGTAGGGCCCCAGTTTGAGGGACATTGACAGCATTAGCCTCTTCCATTTTCTGACACTTGCTCCAACAGTTGTTATTTTTTCACCAAGCTGCTTGGTAATTGCCCCGTAGCCCTTTCAAGCTTTGTGAAGGTCTACAATTTTGTCTCTTGTGTCTTTTGACAGCTCTTTGGTTTTGCCCATGTTGCTACTATTTTAGAATCATGAGGAGAGTGTAGCTGGACTATTTAAAAGCAAAATAACAGGTATTTGAGGGGCAGAAATCTGGCTGTGATTTACAGATTTTTCTTTTTAGATTCTGTCTCTCACATTGAAAATGCATCTATGCTGAAAATTGTAGACAACTCCATGATTTCATGGAAACCATGAAACCATATGTCACATATATGTAAATAATCAGCGGTGCATATATGTCTAATTTTTATATAACACATAAAAAAAACCATCATATCATATATTAGTATCTTATATATATTATTAATAATTATATACAATAAATATATGGCAATACATGTATTATTCATACATAAACATATATTTTTTATGGGGTAGACTTGGGGTATTCTATGGGGTAGAATAGGATTTATATATGAATATGGCATATTTTAAAATAGGGGTCATCTATATAAACATATATTAAATATAAGGATATTTCATGTATGCACATATATAACATTTCTGAATGGGTCTATTCAGTGCCTAGGAGTTTAAGACTCATCTCTGGATACACTGAGATAGACATGGATCATAGCTTCTAATTTAAGATTCCTTACCTGATGTCATGCAATTTGACACACAATTGAGTAAACTAAGATATTGTATGAGTATTACCCATGATAACACCAGTGTCATACTCCCAAGACATTTAATTAGACTGAAAGATATTCAGTTCATTTACTTATGCTGTCCTCCAGCTTAAGTTTCAGCTACAGCTTAATAGGCCTGTGTCTCCCACCACAAGTTCTCTGCCCCCTTCTTAAAAACTTTGTCTTCTTATATTTCTTTATGATTATTTCATTTTCCCTTACTTTGATCTGAGTTGCATGCCAGGGGACACACCATTTTTTCCACGTTCAAAGATGTTTTGGAGCCAACTAACTTTTTCTGTTTTCTGTTTTTCTACCCCTCCCACCTCCTCTTTTCCTGAAGGGCAGGAGAGAGGGGCTTTATTCTGATTTGACACCACTAGTTGGGTATGTTTTATTTTTTTTTTGCTGACGTTCCACATCAGAATTGCACTCTGAAGAGAAGGAATAAAAGATCATCTTTGAGAGTCTCCCAAGATTCCCGGCGCCCTTTCAAGATGCGCTTCTCAATTCATTTACTTGCCTTTCAAGTGAAAAACTCGGTTTCATTATGGCAATTAGCTACTTTATCTCCATGCCAATTATTGCATTAAAATAATCATCCTTCTCATCTGAAGAACCGTCTTTTTCGGTTTTCTCTAAATGATTTTTCTAGATAGCGCTGTTTCCTTATTGCTATGTATGGTGATTAGTTGTTCCTCATTTGAGCAGCATTTGCTTACTCATTATTGGTAGCTTGTTAAATTTCAGGATTATAGATGCCCCATGAATTTTCACTTCTGCCAAATCAGTAGTACTGCAGTCATGTTAAGTAATTTGTCAAACATACCAGATAATGGGCTATACCACAGAGCCATGACATACATAGACTCCCATCCTTTGTTGCTTGCTTCTTGCCTTGTTTGAAAGGCAGTCTGTCTTAAAAAGAAAGAATGAAAGAAAGACAGAAAGAAAGAGCAAAAATATGATGTGTGTGTTGCATGCATGATTTATGAGGTCCGTGGAGAAAGGGAGCGTGGAGAAAGAGAAACAGAGGAGGAGACAGCTTCAAAGGGGAACGCTGTTGATTTTTCTGCTCCGTCCAGAGATCCGGGAGGTCGGGCAGAAGGGAAGCCCAGGGGAAAGGCTCCTTGGTGGTTCACTCATCTCTCTCGCACCCCCAGCCCCCACCACTCCTTGCTATCCAGAGATTCCTTCACCCCCCTGATCTGTGGCCTGCGGCAGCCAGGGTCAGCCTCTGGCTCCCTCTAATGAAGCCCCCGGCCCCCTCGCCTGCAGACTGAGTGGCATGTGTTCGTTTCACCTCCTACTCGACACATCCCTGTGTGCCTGCTGAAGCCCAGCACATTGAACCATACACGAACATACATACCAGCCACCCAAGCCTTTGATCTGTACTTCTCTGAACAGACATCACCCTTTCCAATCAGTCAGAATGCCCAATTGTACGCCAGATCATGCAGTCAGCTGAGTTAGATAATAATAATTTATAGGTTTTTTTATTATTATTATTTACTGTAGCTTTTATTAATATGATAGTCTCTTATGCCATTTCACAGGTTAAAAAGTAAAGAGTTAAAGGATTACTTCACCCCAAAATAAAAATTTTGTCACTTACCCCCATGTCAGTCTAAACCCAACCTTCATTTGTCCTTCGAACACAATTTAAGAGATTTTGGATGAAAACCAGGAGGCTTGTGACTGTCCCACTGACTGCCACTTAATGAACACTGTCAAGGTCCTGAAAAGTATGGGATTAAGTATGCCATTAATGGTTCAACCTTAATGTTATGAAGCTACAGCACGAGAATACTTTTTGTATGGAAAAAAAACCCAAAATAATGAGACTATTCAATTGAATGGTCACAGGCCTCCTGGTCTTCATCCAAAATGTGTTAAATTGTGTTCAGAAGATGAACAAAGCTTTTACAAGTTAAGAAAGTTAAGAAATTAATTAAGAAATTAATTAAGGGAGTTAAGTTAGTGGCAAAATTTTCATTTTGGGGTGGAGTAACCCTTTAAATTGTTTAAAGGTGGCTTGTAAGCTAATCATTTATTTGGGACATTATATCAGTGCACAGTAAGTGAAACTAAGATTGGGCTATTGTTCATAAGAAAAGGTTTTCAAAGAATTTGCTGTCAATGTCTGGGATATTGGATAACTCAGATACCTTAAAAACTTTTTGACAATTTTTTTTTCTTTGTATCATTGTATATTGTAATATGGTCTTCCCTTCCTCGATCTCACACTAAAAGAAATAAAAGCTTCTGGGAGGCTTAGGGGTGGCTTAGAGGCTAATTAAATTAGCAGCTAAATTAAAACTTGATTATTCCCATGGTACATGGTGGAAATATATTTACACAGAAGCATTTATTTTTTTTAAACAAGACTTTTTCCTGGGCTCTCCCTCTGCCATGCAAAGGATGTTCTTCAAGGCCATCTCTTGAGGGGATCGTCTGGAGGATGGATATCTTCAACTCGCTGCTAATTACAATAATCTAAACACTTTCAAAGTCCCTCTGATGAGGCTAATTGTGTCTCCAGCTCCTCTCTCTTTTCCACAGTTCCTGGGAAAGGGACAGCGCTTGCAGAGACTCATGCCACAGGCAATGAAGCCTTTCAACGGGAATTCCAACAACCTCCCCGTTGCTCTCTGATGGAAGATGTCTCTTGGGACTGGAGTATGGCCTTGCATTTCGGTTATGGATTTATTCTTTAGTGTTAAGGAATTAATGTGGTTTTTATAAAGCTGACATTTCAACAGTTGATGTTGTGGCCTAGGGGTTGGATTACCATTCAGCGTTCCAGTTGGTGTAGACGTTCAGGTGTTACAGTATTTGTCTATTTGACTTGTGTGGTTAAAGCCAAAAAATAAAAAATAAATGTTTCATCATTTTAAAGTCAGACATTTTTCCAATGCGTCTTAATGGGATTTTTTGTTTGTGATTGCCATTGTAATAGATCAATTAATCTTTTAAAAATATATCAATTAATTAATCTAAATAAATTGTGTGCAATGGCTTGTTGAACAGGAGTTAAATTTACACTAAAACAAAGCAAAACCTCTAGTCTACAAACAGTGCTTCACAAATAAGAAAGGCTTATTTTGAAAATGCTTTTTGGAGGTATTGGGTAAGCAATGCCAAAGGTTCAAAAATCCCCCTGTTGTTTCTTGGCCTTGGACCCATTTATGTCATGAGCATTTTTCATTATGAATCTATCACTGCACTTTTGTGTGGACAGCAGGCAGTGACTTGGAAAACATAACCCTCCATTCATAATTTACTACTATAGCATAGGACCAGTTCCATTAATGGTGTATTCTGGTACTGAGGTTCTGGACATAGAAGCATTTATAGAGCATGGACTTCTGGGAGCCCAGGGCTCTTTGTCTTTCTCTTGCTTCCAATGCCAGGAATCAGATGAAGGCTTCCAAGGGCACTTTGTTTTGTTTGGAATTTTTATGGTCTATCCGTTAAAGTAATAGTCGCTCATGGTCATGTATTTATGCTTTCTATGGCCTTGATACTTTGTATAAGGCCTGTTTGCCTTTGAATTGAGATGTTCAAGTGAGCTACTATACCTAAAACTTCAATGTATGTCTATGTGATGGAAGTTGTATACACATGTACAGATACTTGAATTCATTGGCTTCACTTTTTACGTTTGGAACACCATGAAGGTAAGTGACAAATGACAAATGACAACATTTAAATTTTTGGGTGGAGTAACCTTTTAAAGGTAAAAATGTAATCAAGTGGCATAATTTCACAAAAAAATCATAAATATATCGATCTCAAGTACTAATGTTGTTTGAAGGATTGGTGACATAGCCTTTTTTTGTGGTGTGTATTTGCGAGTTGGAGATGGAGATTGGGATATGGTGTTGGCCCAAAGGAGTGAAGCAGTAGGATGACTGCTGTCTTTCCGCTTTACTGAGTTTTCCTTCTGCCCCTTTAGTGGGGATCCTAACCTCACTGACAGAGACACGGCTTTCTCATCGATTCTCGCTCACTGACTCTCCCTATGGCCTTGTCCTTTAAAGCATAGATGTTATGAATGCTCTGCCCTGCCCTGTGCGTATGTGTGTTCACAGAACCATGATTTTTAATGCCTGAGCGGATCCGTGTGTGTGTGTTTCCCAGGTCATTTCAGGTGTGTACAGAGAATTAGAATATTTGTACAGCTGGCAACCTGCAGGGAATTTGTTTCTGTTAGCTTGCATCTCATCTTGTACGCAGAAAACACCCCTCCTTTCTCATTCCCTTTCTTTTTTCACTCTCTGTCTTGATAAACTTTGCTCTGGTTGAGGTAAAGCCTCCCTTGGCCCCTGTTCTGGCCCTGCTGAGTAGGCGGATGTTCATCCTGCCCACTTGTTTTTACGTGCCATTGGCCTTCCCATGTAAGAGGACTGTCTGGTAGCTTCTGCATCATTTAACAGGCAGTAGCAGCGGGATGCCAGGTACTGTCCTGACATGGCAAGGCCCCCAGGTGAGCCGGTCTAACTGTTGGCACCTCTCTGCAGTGGCACTCACGGCTTGCCAAGTAAAACTAATTTCTCTTGCCTCTCTGTTATATATGCAATAATAATACATTTATAAAAGAGCATACAACGAAAAAGCTGTTCCTTTTTGCAGCTGTGTTTCAGAGTTAATAGGTTTCAACTACAAACACTTGTTTGGAACATGATAAAAATGGCTTTATCCTGAAATCCTATATGTACATTTACATACATATATTTATGAACATTAAATTAGTTATTTTAAATTGTACATGTAAATTGATAATGTAGGAATTTAATGGATAATTAATTACACAATTGTTTTAAAAATCAGCTCCTATGTAAAGTTTTGTTCACTATAGAACAAAACTTTGAAAAAATACTGTACTAGCAATATTAAAAACATTTTAATAAGCTGTTGTCACGGAGCGCTCCTCTGTGGCCCTCTCCAGCCAGCAGCGGCGGGAACCTTCCCCCGAGTATTAACGTTTCCACCCGGACTGTGTTACATCACGTACCTCGGCGGATTTCGGCACCGTTTCCAGCCTTCTGGGACTATTTAAGCTCGGACTCTTGAACTGTTTAGTTGCGAAGTCTCGATTTGCCCCGGCTGTCGTTTCTGAGCGTTTTCCCTGTTGTTCTTTATTGCCTACCCGTGTTTGATTTATTGCCTGTCTTTGATTTCCGCCATTTTGCCGCCTGTCCTGACTCTTTGCCTGTTTCTCTGACTATGAGCTTGTTTTGCCTACCCTGTACTGATTGCACCGTGTTCTGACCCTTGCCTGCCCGACTACTCTTAATAAACATTGTTGCATATGGACCCGCACGAGCCCCGCGAGTCATTACAGAAGACTTCGCCGACAGAGGATCCAGCAACAATGCGGCAAGTCATCGGTGAGGTGAGCCGGCAAGCCACGGAGCTACTCGCCCATCGCCAACAACTGGATAAGCTCACCTCACTCACCACGGAGCTAGTGAGCTCCATCCAGGCCCTTACCGCCGCCACCGCGGCACAGAGTAGAACCAGCGAGCCGGCCGCCGCTACCCCTCCCCCGGCCGCGGCCAGTCACGCCAGCCCGGTGCGCCTAGCATTGCCCGAGAAGTACAACGGAGCCCCAGGAAAATGTAAGGGATTCTTGTTACAATGTGACATTTATATGAAATCGCAAGCTGCTTACTTCTCGGAGGACGATGCAAAAGTATCCCTGGTATGCTCACTGCTGACTGGAAAGGCCTTAGACTGGGTAACGGCCTTATGGGAGGGCCGCAGCATGGCCTTCCCTTCTTATCAAAGTTTTCTGTGGCAGTTCCGGGAGGTCTTTGACCATTCCACGGATGGGAAGGACGCTAAAGATCAGCTTCTCGGGCTCAAGCAAGGAACGCAATCGGCCGCGGATTACACCATGCAGTTCCGAACTCTGGCGGCCCAGACTGGATGGGACAGTGATCCGCTGCTATCTTTGTATCGCCGCGGCCTGAGAGAGGATCTCCAGACGGAGCTAGCATGCAGAGAGGAGGATTTAGCGCTCGCTCAATACATGGACTTGGCCATTCGAACTGACCAGCTGATGCGCTCCCGACGGAACCCGAAACCGTCGTTCCCGCCATGCCTGCTGCAGAGCCCATGCAGATCGGCGCCGCCCGGCTCTCACTGGAGGAACGCGAACGGAGGATGGCTAACGGGCTGTGTCTATACTGCGGGAACCCCAGCCACCTCCGCGCAACCTGCCCCGTCAGGCCGACTAGACCCAGGACTTATCGGGTGAGTGCGCTTTCCCTTAACTCCGCTATGAGATTGGATGTAGAACTGTTGGTACCTGGACATCACGTAGCGACCAGGGCTTTCCTTGATTCAGGGGCTGCAGGGAACTTTATAGACTGCAATTCCAGTTCTACACCATTCACTCACCTGAACACCCCGTCATCCTTGGCCTGCCCTGGCTCGAGCTCCACGACCCTGTGATTTCCTGGAGCGAACATCAAATCCTCCGCTGGTCAGATTACTGCCTCAAGCACTGCATCACCTTGTCACGCAAGCACGTCAGTTCCATTCAGCTCAAGCCCACGGAGGACACCAGCCCTGACGGTCTGCCCTCTGAATACCACGACCTCCTAGAAGCCTTCAGCACGGTGAAAGCCACCCAGCTACCTCCGCACCCCCCGACGGACTGCTCCATCGACCTCCTCCCTGGCGCCGTGGTTCCCCGTGGGCGGATATTTCCACTCTCCCATCCTGAAACTGACTGCGTCCGGCCCTCTACGTCCCCCGCGTCTGCGGGGTTCTTTTTTGTTAAAAAGAAGGATGGCGGCTTGAGACCCTGCATTGATTACCGGGCCCTTAACGAGGTCACAGTCAAATACCGGTACCCCTTGCCCCTGGTACCCGCAGCCCTGGAACAGCTACGCTCTGCCCGCCTCTTCACTAAATTGGATCTCCGAAGCGCCTATAACCTCGTGCGCATCAGGGAGGGGGACGAGTGGAAGACGGCCTTCTCCACGACCACTGGGCATTATGAGTACCTGGTGATGCCCTTTGGACTATCCAATAGCCCCTCTGTCTTTCAGGCCTTAATTATTGAGATCTTCCGGGACATGCTACATCGCTTTGTTATCGTCTATATCGACGACATCCTGATTTATTCAGAGACTTCAAGGGAACATGTGGGTCACGTCCGGGCAGTTCTACAGCGTCTTATCAAAAACCAGCTCTAGCGCCAAGCTCAGTAAGTGTGACTTCCACCAGACCAAGATCTCCTTTCTCGGCTACGTCATCAGCCCAGACGGCGTTGCGATAGATGATGCTAAGGTTACCGCGGTAGTAAGTTGGCCCCGACCCCAGACTCTCAAAGACCTCCAACGCTTCCTCGGGTTCGCCAACTTCTACCGTCGGTTCATCAAGAACTTCAGCCTAACTGCCGCACCCCTGATCTCCCTAACCAAGATCACCGCCAAGAGACTCCCCTGGAATGCAGAGTGCGAGTCCGCCTTCGAGACACTCAAGCGCAAGTTTACCACCGCGCCCATCCTCCACCATCCAGATCCTGGTCGACAATTCATTGTGGAGGTGGACGCCTCCAACACGGGTATCGGGGCAGTTCTCTCCCAACGTCAGGGCCAGCCCGAGGAACTCTTTCCCTGTGCTTACTACTCTCGCAAACTAACCCCTCCAGAGAGAAACTATGATGTGGGGGATCGAGAGCTGTTGGCCATGAAGGCCTCCCTGGAGGAGTGGCGTCATTGGCTGGAAGGGGCCTCCGAACCATTCGTGGTGTTAACAGACCACCGAAACTTAGAATACCTGCGCACCACCAAAAGACTTAATGCTCGTCAGGCCCGCTGGACCCTCTTCTTCAGCAGATTTCAATTCAGTATCACATACCGGCCCGGCTCCAAGAACAGTAAAGCGGACGCCCTGTCTCGCCTCCACGACCTGCCCCACCAACAGCCCGAGCCCGAACACATCATCCCTCCTTCCATCGTCTTGGCCCCGGTTCAATGGGACATCATGGAGGAGATTCGACTAGCCCAGCTCCAAGAGCCCACTCCTCCAGAGTGCCCACCCGACCGGACCTACGTCCCTGTGGCCTTACGAGAACGAATCCTGCACATGGTCCATGACAACCCTAGTACCGGGCACCCTGGCATTCTGGCCACTTCAGACCTGGTCACTAATCGCTTCTGGTGGTCCACTCTAGCCACAGACATCCAGGCCTTTGTTTCCCGCTGTGCAGCCTGTCAGATGACTAA
>JAUYWG010000059.1:10766160-10780041 GCA_034779775.1 Enteromius afrohamiltoni | reverse complement strand
TGCTGGACCTGGGACTTGAACCCACGACCTTTGGGTTACAGGTCCGACTCTCTATCCATTAGGCCACGACTGCCCCCTCGTATAATAGCGTTCCTTAAATCTACAAAAACCATGCTAGGATGCTGGCTTCAGTGTTGTCACCCCTCATAATTTTAATGCAACCCCATGAATAATTTTCTAGATCTGCCCCTGTTTTCACCCACAAAACTCCCACTCACTGGTTGTTATTATCATTATTATTACATTTATTATTATAACAGAGCCTTCTCCAACGTCTTTAAAGCAAGGGCCTTATTGCAGGGTTTCTAACTGCAGGGTTTGGGATCACGCTGCTTTATCGGCCTGTGTTGAATCAGATCGCTCTGATACGTTTGCAAAGACTTTACCAGTTTTTGTGATCTAAGGTACTTCTGTCAGGACCCCTATAATCAAAGATGATTGACATTCTCCCAGTTTCACAGACAAAGTTTCAGCTAATCCCAGACAGGCAGATGTCGGTGCACAGAGCAAACAACAATGTCAGGGGCAGGGAGAAATGCAGGGTCGCAAAACAGGCTAAATGGTCAGGGCAGGCAGTGAGAATAAAAAGTCTAATAAACAATCCAACAAAAACCAGATAATCCAACAAGAATAAATGCTCAGTAATGACACCAGGGGCAATCAAGACTTTGTGTTGAACTAACGCAAGGTCGGCGTTTAAATAGTCCCGAAAATGCCAGCTTGACCTCTCCTTGGGTCCGTAATCCTCCCAGTCCACCAGATATTGAAGGATCCTGCATTGGCGCCGGGAGTCCAGGATTTTGTGTACCTGGTAGATCTTGTTTCACTCTGGGGCCAGGGAAGGGATGTTGGGGGTCGCGACCTCATCTTGGTCCCTCTCTCTGTCAGGGGCAGCAGCGGGCGTGAGCAGAGACACATGAAATGTAGGTGAGATACGGTAGGAGGCAGGTAATTCCTGATACTGGTGTGATTTGTCTTTTGATTTTGAAAGGACCCACTTACCTTAGATTTAACTTTCTACAGGGTAGGCGCAGCCGAAGGTCATGGGATGACAGCCAGACCCACTGTCCTGGTTAGTAGGGAGGATTGGGACGGCGGTGACGGTTGGCCAGGGAAGTGGTTCTTAATATGACCCTCTGCAGGTGAATGTGAGCTGCGTCCCAAGTCTGTTTACTACGCTGGAGCCAGTGATCGACTGAAGGGAGGTCGGATGGTTCGCCTGATGTTAGGCTTACATTTATATTCGTCTGATGGCAGAACACACTCTGGATGTAAACTGGGGCCCCCTGTCAGATACAATGTCCTCTGGCAATCCGTAATACCAGAAGACATGCTCCATCAGGACTTGTGCAGTTTCCCATGCGGTGGGAAATTTGTGGAGAGCAATCAGGAGACAAGGATTAGAAAATCTGTCTATGATGGTGAGTATGGTTGTGTTTTGACCAGATGGAGGCAGGTCGTTTACAAAATCCATGGCTATGTGGGACCAAGGGCGGTGAGGAACTGGTAAGGGCTGCAGGAGACCGGCCGGAGGTTGCATGGAGAACTTGGTTGCCTGATATACAGCACAAGTGTTGAAATTGATGAAGGAGGGCATCGGCTTCGTTCTTGGATCCAGGTCGGTAAGTGATTTGGAATTCAAAGCGTGAGAAATATAGGGACCAGTCGAGCTTGCCTTGAGCCTTTTAGCAGTGCGTAGATACTCCAGGTTTTGGTGGTCAGTGAGTACCAGAAAGGGTTTGTTGGCCCCTTCCAGCCAGTGCCGCCACTCCTCCAGGGCAGCCTTGAGTGCCAGCAGCTCTCTGTCTCCCACATCTTAATTTTGTTCTGCCGGTGTGAGTTTCCTGGAGTAGAAGGCGCAGATAAAAAGTTTAGCTGGTTCACCCTGGCGCTGAGAGAGGATGGCTCCCACACCCGTATTTGAAGCTTCAACTTCCACCACAAACTGTCTCTGGGTCGGGATGTTGAGGATGGGTGTGGTGGTGAAGTTGGTGAAGGTGGTGAAGTTTGCTGAAGTTGCAGATGAAGCTGCGGTAAAAATTAGCAAATCCTAGAAATCTTTGGAGGTCTTTCAGGGTTTGAGGTTTGGGCCAGTTAACAACAGCAGAGACCTTCTTTTCATCCATGGCGACTCCATCTGCACTGATGATATAGCCCAGGAAGGAAACCTTGGTCTGGTGAAACTCGCACTTGGACATCTTAGCATAAAGTCTATTCTCAATCAGCTTGCTCAAGACAGCCCTTACATGTTTCACATGGGTGTCAAAGTCCTGTGAGTAGATCAAGATGTCGTCTGTATACGGTTACAAATTGGTTAAGCATACTCCTGAAGATCTCATTCACCAGCGCTTGAAAGACTGAGGGACTGTTAGATAATCCGAAGAGCATTACCTGGTATTCATATTGCCCATTTGTGGTGGAGAACGCCGTCTTCCCCTCATCTCCTTCACGGATGCGGATGAGATTGTAAGCGCTGCGGAGGTCTAGCTTGGTGAAGTAGTTTGCTGATCTCTGTTGTTCTAGTGCAGAGGGTACCAGTGGAAGAGGATACTTGTACTTGACATTAATCTTGTTCAGAGCACGGTAATCGATGCATGGTCGAAAGCCTCCATACTTCTTCTTGACAAGAAGCCCGCTGAGGCGGGCAAGGTGGATGGTCGAATGAACCCCTTCTCCAACTCCTCCTTGATATACTGGTTCATGCTCTCAGTCTCTGGCTGGGACAAGGGAAAGACTCTGCCTCGTGGAGGGATGGTTCCAGGTAGAAGGTCGATGGCACTGTCGGTTGGGCGGTGTGGTGATAACTGGGTGGCTTCCTCTTTGCTGAAGGCCTTGCGGAGGTTGTGATGCTGTGTGGGTAGGTTGGTGAGTTCTTTGTCCTCCTCAGAGGATATGTGCAACCAGGGGAGGCCGAGGATGATTGGGTGTTCAGGTGAGTTGATAACATGAAAGTGTATCTGTTCGGTGTGCAGGTAGCTCGTCAGAAGGGTGATATCTTGTGTCTTGGTAGTGATTCGTCCAGACCCTATGGGTCGGCCATCGAGGGCAGCCACGGCCACATTAGGAGAGCATGCAATGATAGGATGAGCATTTTTAGTTGCAAAGTCCTGGTCTGTGAAGTTCCCAGCCGCCCCAGAATCAATGAAAGCTTTGGTCCTGATCTTAACATCTTTGTGAACGAGGCACACATCTATCTTCATGGTATAAGAGATGGAGGTGGCACTCACCTGGTAGGTTCTGGTGCGAGGCGGACGGGTAGGACAGTTCGCACGGATGTGCCCAGCTAGTCCACAGTACAGGCACAGGTGATTCTCCAGCCTGTGTTCACGCTTCTCAGCAGAAAGGTGGGTAGCTCCAATCTGCATCGGCTTGACGGTAGAAGTACTGGCTCGGGGCAGTGGTGGAGCTGGGGAGCGTCGAGCACGGCTAGTCTGTTGTCTGTGCGGATGGCCAGATCCATGTACTGATCTAGACTTTTGAGCTCGGTTTGCAAATCCTCCCTGAGACCGCGTCTATACAGAGACTTGAGGGGGTCGCTGTCCCATCCAGTCTGGGCTGCCAATGTTCGGAACGTCATGGTGTATTCAGCAGCAGACATGGTGCCCTGTTTGAGGCTCAAAAATTCATCTTTGGCGTCCTTGCTATCCACAGAATGATCAAACACCTTCCTGAACTGGCACAGAAAGCTCTGGTAGGACGGAAAGGCCATCCGGCGTCCTCTCCGTAACGCAGTAACCCATTCTTAGGCCTTCCCCGAAAGCAGTGAACATACTAATGACACTTTGCTGTCTTTAGTGTAGAAACAACTTGACTGGTGGTTCATGTATATCTCACACTGGAGGAGAAAACCTTCACACTTGCCTGGGGCTCCATTGTACTTTTCAGGAAGTGCCAGCCGGGCAGGGGTGATGAGGGTCATAGTCGTTGAAGGCACCAGAAGATGGGAGGAGCCAGTGGGCTGATCGGCTGACTTTGGGTGGTGGTAGCTGCTGTTAAGGCCTGCACGGAGCGGACTAACTCCTCGGTGAGTGAAGTGAGATGAGCTAGCTGTTGCTGGTGGGAGGCTAGCATACTAGCTTGACGACTCACCTCACCAACAACTTGAGCCATAGCCGCTGGATCCAATAAACAGTCCAACAAAAACCAGATAATCCAACAAAAATAAACACTCAGTAATGACACCAGGGGCAATCAAGACTTCACCTTGTAGTAACGCGAGGTCTGCGTTTAAATAGGCCCGAAAACGGCAAACACCAGAGGCAGAAGTGTGCAAGGTACGTGGGTTAAAAGTGTCCGGGTAGGAACTAGAATTCTGGCGAAGGTTCCCGCTGCCGATTTCCGGAGAGAGCTCCGGAAAAAAATTTAAACAAAACATGCAATTTGATTGGTAATGACAGTCATTTGTCATTTCATGACAACAGACACTAGAGGGCACTTACCTTTAAAATGTAAATATAGGTCATAATAAGGTAACTGCACAAATGACCTATAGGGTCTTTTTTTGTTGGAGGTGAAGCTCCTTCTGTATGTCAGCATATTTTTATACACTGGATTGTGGAACAATTTGCTTATTTTTTTAGCTATTTGCATTAACAATCCTGTTTATCTAATTCACAGAAGCAAAATCTGGCACACTGCAACTTATTCTGGCCAAGAACACCCTTTCTTAGAGCCGTCTGACTGACATAAAGCAGTCCTTGTGTTTTGTTTTAAACATTGTTTAGTAATGTGAAAATGAAAAATTAATTATACAACAATAATAGTGACAAAAAAATCTGAATTTGAATTTAATGGTGCCCCAACCTGCTGGAATGGTTATATTTGGTGGATCTTATGGTGGATCCATCAGCACTTCATTGCATTATATCAGTCTAGTGCTTCAGCTAAATTCAACATGTGAATCCTCAACATGGAAACAGCTAAACAGACAAAAAAATTTTAGAGCATTTTAGCATGTCTTTCAGTACATTTTGTTATTGTGGGAATGGAAATGCTTTGCTTCTGAATATAACCTCAAACTCTGGCTTAGCCACTGTCTAGACCATTAGCAGGGACTGTTGCGTATTCTTATATATAATGGTACCGCTGCTGTCACATGTGTCAGGGGCCACTTTTGGCCTGATGGATCAGCGCAATGGAGACCCATGAGTCGAGGTGATGGCATTCGTAGTAGCAGGCGGGGGGAAAAGAAACAATTACCTTGCTGCAAAAACGTTAAACCTCATCAATATTTCAGCGTGCTTCTCGTCGTACAAGACTGTTGTTCCTCTTCGCTGGCTGAAAATACTTTCTTCCCGGGGCTGCTCTTTACCTGGAGAGCCTTCAGCTCCTGTGCCACAACCGGCTCTAGACAAGAGGGCAGTGGAGTGAAAAGTGGCCATACTCATTGAGTAGTCTCTCCTCATAGCACCCCCATCTCCCCTGCTCAGGTCCCCCATCACAGCACCACACATCACAGAAAAGCTCCTCATTTTGGTGATGATTAGCTTATTATTAATTCATGATGCCATTCAGCTGTATGGTTGCCCCTTTCCTATCCACTGGCCGCTTCTGCCCATTCCTCCCCACCTTGGTCAAACCATCTAGTAACCCACCACACTCTCACACACACACACACACACACACACACAGTTCCACCTTTTTGGGCTCTGAGGCGCATTGATTTCTCCATTAAGCAGCACTCTGAAGCCACTCGGTCCCCCCATGGATTCTGGTCTCCTTTCCTCCTCTTGACTCGGCCAGTCATCTGGGAGCAGCCGAGTGACAAAATTGCTGTCAACACTCTGATTCACATTACTTCTCCAAGTGCTTCACAAATGATCCATGCAGAGCACTATATAGACATGCACTATCATCTATAGTGCCTCCCACTGGATGGGTGTGAAATAACATAATAGTATGCTGAATTTCTGCAATTGGACATTTACAATTACTAGGATGTGTTGGAATTGAGCTAGGACTTCCAGGACGATGTTCTCCAGGAGCATGATGCTTATGCTTATGCTTTGTATTATAAGCCTAAAATGTGATTTTCATGGTGGGGAAATGTTTGCTAAAGGTAGCTGTTTTTTAACATTACTTGTTAATTTCACAGTTAAATTCCTCTTCCTTGCAAACAAGAGAAAATATGTCAATAACAAAGTTAACACTTTAAGCTAAACCCACCTTTGCCTTCAAACAGGAGTCGTAACGTCAATTATGTTTTCATTGCATTTATATTGAGCAATGTGTAGTGAGAGCTGTATGAATTAAAATTGCTGTTTTGGCATGAACTGTGCTCCGCATGTTCTTTTGAGTGAAACCCAGGGCCACAGGCCTGATGGATTTTTGCTGAAGCATGTTTTTAACATGCAGAACCCGTGGGCCTGTGATATTGTATCGGAGCATGGCTCTAATGGTGGCAAAGGGAAAGTGCAATACTGTAGCTAGGCTATAGGAAAATCAATATGGATCTGCCGTATGGGTTTAGGGAAGAAAAATTCTCAGACATGCATCCCAGTGAAATATTATTTCTCTTCCCTCCTCTTTTTTTCTTGTTAGAGTGATCATAAAAATGTGTGCCCAGTATCAATCAGTCAATAAAGGACTTCACTGATGAAATGGTGAGTACATTATCAGGTCATAAGTACACCTTAGCAGAAAAAAAAGCTTTCCCCACTGTACCAGGAAGGTGGGTGTAAATGCCATTTTGGAAGTCCAGATCAGGGACATACTGAATTTATCAACTTCCCATATGATACATGCAGAAGTATTCTGTCATATGATTTGCATCAAGAAAAGAATTGCAGTGACCTTTTCTCTCATATACTTTTAAAACAATATAATTTAACAGTATTTGTGGGATGATTTTGATAATACATATATATATATATATATATATGTATATATATATATATATATGTGTGTATGTATTATCATATGATTATGTTTTAATCATTGTATGATTTTTTAACAATTTATTTGGAAATTACTGTGTCAAATAAGTATTTGATCACTTGAGTAAAATAATTTTTTTAATATTTGGCACAAAAGCCTTTGTTAACAATTACAGAGCCTGGGCCAGCCCATACTTCCTGTGACACTACATTTTATTTTGCGAGCAAAGTTAGTCTGGCAAAGCTGCCGTTTTAGAGCATTTCTGTTCCCAATGAGAAACGAGCTCCCCCACCCCCTGCACGACTGAGGCGGGTGTGATGCGATGATGCAGAAGTTCTGCAACCCGAAACCATACCAGCTTGGTTCTAAGAGAACTTGCAAAATCACAGGGTGATTAAATACTTGATCTCACTGTATATATATGTATATATTTATTTATTTTTTAATTATTATTATTAATTTATTTATTGGCTGTTGGAAAAATGGGAATACAGAAATTGTATTTGCTGTAGTCTCTCATTCAACACTTCTGAACTTTACCCAACTATGATGAAATGTGAATAAGGTTTATTGTAAGTGCCTCACTGTAAGTGCCACAACAAAGAGCTTAGCTTTTAAATATTCATACAGTTGGTTTGATTGTTTTTCAGATTAAATGATGTGGAAACCATGTCTAATGTGAGTAAATAAGGCAACATCTATTTATTTCCTGCCATTTCACATACCATTGATCCTTCCTTGATGTACATTCATTAAGATGCATAATTAAATTTTCTCCAGAATATAACGCCACTCAAGGGGATATGATTTAAAAAAGCACATGATTGAATGATGTGCAACTGATCGCAAAGGGCATCATGGGCTAACACTGAGAAGTTCAGGTAAGCAATAGGGCCCTTTATTCCAACTGAGACCCCTGGATGTCTCATTTTCCGGGGTTGAGTTAGCGGTTGAGCAGGAGGAGGTTGTGTTCTACTTTGAGGAGGTGCTTATTTACATGGCTGACACACTGGGATCACCTTCAAAGTGGCTCATAATGAGACGGGGCGACTGAGGAGGGAGGCCGGCCGCTGCCTGTGGTGCAGAGGACGAACAGGGAATGCAATGAATTATAAATGAATTTTCTGCACAAGAAATGTGACAGTTAGCTTTAATTCTCCGTTTAGTTGGAATAGGCTTAGACAAGACTGTACTAACTAATCAATATAGCCCCGCCGCAAATGTTCTCATTGCTCTTCTAATCCTCAGACAGGCCAAGACTCTGATGCAATGAACTCTACCCAGCTCTGATTTGCCTTTGTGTAACACTGCATGGGCATGACTTTTATGTATTTTTGGATCTGTAAGCATCATGTATATGGATTTTTCAGAACAGATCTCACTGAAGGAATTTCCCCAGGTCCACGCTGAAACTAAGCTTAATCCTGATCTTGGTTAGATTAAAGTATGGAATTGCAAATGAAATTGCACATTTTTTATTTATTTATTATTAGACACTCTTAAACTTTGGCAGATGTATACACTCGAACCACAGCACACTTTGACAAAGTAGTCACAAGTAGATATTGGCACCATTTTAGCACTTACAGTTTTCTGAAGTAATTTTATTAATTTAAAAACATTACATCTAGTATATAAAATTGTAAACACAATAAAATTGTACACATGGCATGAGAAAATGAAAAGTATGAAAATTGGAATCATAAATTGACTATGATTGCTAGACCTGGTTGTATAGCAAATTATTTGGTTGAAATCACTTATTCTTGCCAAGATCTGTCAACAGAGAGGACCAGATTGACATGATTTAGTTTCATTTGCCATTATAAATGAGTTTATTACAAGATACTATAATAATGTAACAGCATGAATAATTATCATAATGAAAAATTAATAGGAAATTTGCACAGACTATGGTCAGAATTTCTATTTGTCCAAAGGAAAATTACAGATTGCTTTATAGTCATAACACATGCAATTGTTTTGATATGCCTTTAAAAAAAAAAAACACTTTTAATGACTGATGATGGCACTAAAGTTAGCGAGTCCAATAATGGATTAATCCTCGAGAGAGTTTATTGCGTCATCTTTGAGCCTTGTAAACAGTGTTTGTAGTTTTAGTGGTTTTATCAGATATTGTAGTTTTAGTGGTCTCATCTTAGTTAGAGACTAATGTACATTCAATTGTTTTTAAATGCAAAGACATCTTAGTAATTGCTCGTTTCGATCTAGAAATACTTGAAATCAGGTGCATTTTAGTAAGGTATAAAGGGGCCAAACATCTTTCATAGCGCAACATGCAAAGCTTTTCTCTGACCTTGGCTTCATCAGTTGGGATTGTGGGTTGTGTAGCTGTAGTGGAGGGAAAAAAACTTCATCAAATCTCCAATGATTTGTGTGAAATTCAAATGCGCTGCTACAAGCACAAGAGATGAAGCAGACTGCCATTCACAGGGATGAGTGATGCAGCACCCAGCACTCTGACAGGATGGCAATCGATCCCTGCAAACCTTGTCTTTATAAAAGGCATATGAGAAGTAAAAGGGGGGAAAAAAAGCTCTAATAAACATCTCTTTAACTTGGCTTGCTCACAACAAAGCTACCCTTTCTGTCAGCCAGAGCTGCCTTAGAAAAAAAGATGCACATGTGATCAATTATGGATGCGCTGTCTCCTACCCCTGGAGTTGGCGAACACATTAGGTAATGCAGGAGCTCAATTTAACTAGATGGGTTTGTTAATGTGTCCCGCAGGGGAAAGGCCTCCAGTTCCTTTTGAGTTTCCTCTTGAACGGGGAGGGAAAATAATATTTGGAGATGGTAGATGAGAGAAGGCTTGGAGTTGGTACAGCGTCCCAAAGAGAGGGCCACCCTTCTACACTCAAGTCAAGGACGCACGGATGGGCATTGGGTATAAACAGTATCAAGGACGTTGCATGTGTTTTAGGATTGCCTGCTGATTAAACTTTAGCTCTTTAATTCATTGGAGGTTTAAATTAATGATGCTCATGTTCTAGTTTTTAACTCCTGGTGGTTTTAAAATGTTGTTGAGTGTGTGGTTCCATTTATTCATTGTTTCATTTGAACTTTTAAACAGCAAGGAGAGACCGCAGGGCTTATTAATGATGCAAACTGTGTTCTTATCCATTTTGATATATTACACAAATATTACACAAAGATAATTTGTCATTTCTGGAACATTAGCTTTGCGCTAAATTGAGGTTTAACTCAAGGTAGTAACCTAGACGCATGCAGATGCAGCCCTTTGCCAAGAATTGTATGATCTTTCTCCTGTGCGCTGCACTCCGTAATTGGCCTTTGTAGAGAATTTAAGAGGACCTCAATTAGCGGGCGGAGAAAGCGCCTGATGGAATGAGAGTGCCGTCCGTGAACTCACTCTGCATGCATCTGCTAATGCAGACTCCGGTTTGGGTCTGTGCCCTCAGCACTTATATGAGCCGCTCTTTGCTCTTTGAGTGACACACCGCATGCAAAAAATGAGATCAGGCTGGTCCAGGCTTTTTAATGTGACCAGTACCTTGGGACCGGGACCTGAGTGGTAGTTGCAGACTGACAGAGGGGAGGTGGCAGGTGTGACTGTCAGCTCTAATCAAGCCCTCGTGCCCAAAACCCATGATCCTTCAGGAGCAGAAGAAAAAAAGAGTGAAAATAGAGCACTCACTTTCCACCGCCACATTCATTTCCTTTCCCCCCTCCTGCACTCGTCCCCCGACTCTGTTTTCACCTTTCTCTTCTCTAACTTAGCCTGTGCTCTTTCACCCTTTCCACACCTGTCGACTTGATTATGGAAATTAGCATTTGTGACGGAGCTCTAAAAAGCAGATTAGCAAGAGGAAAGGCTTTTTATTGTGACATGGCTATTCCATTGGGGGACCAGAGGGTGGAATTTGCACATCATTTGGAGGGGGCCCTTGTGCTTGCTTAGTCTGGTTGGGATAAGATGTAGAGTGTTTTTTTGGGGGGACGGGCATGGGAGCATGACAGGACGTCCCATTGAAGGAGCATTGAAGCTATATCAGTATTCCAGATCAGAACATAAATTGTTTTAATACAATATCAAATGTACTATTAGTCTTCGACCCTCCATTAAATACAACCAATGAATGCCACAAAAAATGTGACATGCATATTTTTGGAATCTGTTATTGTGGCATAATGTTGACTACCATAAAATAAAAATTCCTAAAAAGGGCAGTAGTAATTATTTTTAAATTAAAATAATGTTAAGATGTATAGTTCTTGTTCTAGTCTTGTGGCTATACATTTTAAGGGGTTCACTGTGACATGCATGTTTTTTCTTGGTTTGTTTTATATACTGACGAATGAAAACTCAGGATATTCCTTTAATGCAATAAATAAAATAGAATATTGAGATGAGTGCAATCAGCCGGATTTAGCACAGTGCTCATTCATTCACCTCTGATCTCTTCTGGAAACTACTTTCAGCATTATAGCTAAATGCAGAGTTAACTCTACTTGATCCTAATGATGATCTGAATGTTAATTTAGGTTTATATTAGATGTGCATGTGAGCAATGTATTTAGGTCCTAAGGCCAGTAATTGATTTATAAACATGTAGTATTACTTTAAAATCAATTCTAAATGTAACAGGAAGCCTGTGATATGATCAGATTATCCGGTTATGCTCAGACTCATGACAGCAGCGTTCTAGATGATCTGCAGCTTTTTAATGGTCTTCCATTGCAATATTTCACCCTACTGGCAATAAAAGCATAGACAAGTTTCTCCAAGTCTCCAAGAATTGACTACTGAAACTATAAGTTCAGACCCCAAAATTACACCTAGATTCAGGATTTTTTTCTTGTTAGATCCCTAGAGTCAATGACAATGTTCACCTTGAGAATTTTATCTGTTTCCAAAAGCAAATACTTCAGTTTTTAATTTTGTTGAGCTGAAGAATGTTTTGATTTGTAAATCTGAAGCAATCTGATACCTTCTCATTATTTGATTCAATGAGACCATACAGCTTGAACAGAAGTGGTACAAAAATTTAATCTTGAGGGACTCCACAACTCATAAAGCCTACAGTATGTTCACATAGTAGCCCCCTCCATTTGAAGTATGACCTGAGAAGGCAAGACAATGACAAGATGAGATCTGAAGTCTTGGGTGATGATACTATTGTATAAAGCTTTAATTTTTCAGAAAGACTTGATTCATTAAAAATGTACTCTGTCCCATTTCACTGAAAGTCTTAAAACATTGTAGCTACTATATATCATACTGCGCTTTATTGTATTGTGATCTACTACTTGGAGACTGTTTAACCCAGGGTTAGTGGGAGATTGTCGCCTTGGCCTCTTTTCCACATCAGCTCCTGCTTCTCAACATCTGAGGCCTGAGTTCTCTTCTTCATCTTTCGGCAGCTTTGTTAAGGCAGTCACTCAGCAGGAGGGCTCTGATCCACTGGTGGCCACAAACTGTGTGTCAAGCACACAGTTTAACTCTGACTTGGTCTGAAGTAAACGTTTACGGCGATTAATAAATAAATAGTAAATAATTTTTATGTTTTGATTAAGAATTGTTTTTAAATAACATTTGCTTTCATTTTTGAAGGCTATATGAATTCTGATTATTATTTTGTTGTTGTTAGAATCATTAGAGAGAATAATAATAATTGTATTGTCTTATTTCTATGACTTTCTATAAATCTCTTTCCTTCACACTATCATAACATCATTCCCGAAAGGTTTAGGTGTCTGATTGGCCAGGCTAGTCATGTCTGGAGCTTCGTTGAACAACATGTGGAGGAAAGCAAGTATTGTGTAGAATATTTTATTTTTCTGCTGAGAAAGCCAGGTCAATATCTCATGTCTTTGAAGACGGGTAGTGGAGTTGCTGCTTTTTTGGAATTAGTAAAGTTTTGTTACGTTACATGGAATTTTTTTTTTTTTTTTTTCACATTTTTCCTAAAAAATTTCCTAAAATTAATTTCACCATGTATTTACTCTAATTGCTGTTTATTACCAGGCATTGTGCTAAATAACATTAACTGCTCACTTTGCATGAAGGAATTTGGTTCTGTATATAGTTTGTAAAACTGTTTCTACATATTCAAGCAGGTTATCTATTCATATTGCTTAAAGGAATAGTTCACCCAAAAATGAAAATTCAGTCATGATTTACTCACACTCAAATAGTTCCAGACCTGTATGAATTTATTTTTACCAGTCCTATCTACTTTATGGTTTACAAGAATCACACACACACACACACACAATCCTGCTTAAATATAACCTGTTTTATAGTTAAATATAACTCAGCAGGTAGACATTTTATTAATATCCTTACCTCACACAAACCTGCATAATTTTTGTCTAAATCAGGCCTGCACATCCACAGAGTGGCTAAAGGTTGAAGAATAAATCATAAATCCTGCGAAAGAGCATATGAAGAAAGGCGGTTGGGAGGGGGAGAGGGGAGCGACATGGCAGCTAATTTGCTGACATGGGGGCGATGGGGAGGTTGGCCTCTGATAATATTGTTTCTTGAAGGAGCAGCACAAGTAGTGAGAGGAACAAAAGTAACTGTGCCCCACAAATCCTGTAGCCAATTAGTCTGTATCAATAATTAATAGGCATTGTCTGTATGGGCCACAGCAGATTGAGTTTCCCTGTGCCTGCCTAGATTGTTATGACAAGTAGTGACTACATAATGATATTAGCGATTAATAATTTAGCGCAAGCAGTGTTGCTTCAGGTGACTGGGCTGGCCGTGTCTCCACTCCAGACCACACAGTGTGAGGTGGTCAGAGAAAATGTGCATTTGTTTGTATGTAGCTGTGGAAAGCATGTTGACGGACAAAGCAAAACAACAGACAGGCATGGAATGAAATGTAGGACTGAAAGCAAAACAAGTGACAACCCTGAAAGTAAAGCATAACTGTGATAACTTTGATCAAGGGACTGTGTGTTGTCATATTAAACAAATCATCTTACTTTTAAAGGTGAACCTTCATTTATATA
>JAUYWG010000059.1:10733590-10753786 GCA_034779775.1 Enteromius afrohamiltoni | reverse complement strand
TTATATATGACATGCACGTGTTCGGCGTGCATATAATAAGCAGTTTTCGCGTGCATATGATAAGCATTTACCCCACAACCCTAATCCCTGGGGTGGGTTGGAATATTCAAGCACCAAATCGCCAATCTAAAACCAGCTCAGACCACACGTTAGGTGCTTTAGTAAGCTTGTGCTTCTCTCAAAGTGAGAACTCTGATATCTTGAACGCTGTGTTTGGCTTATATATTAACGCGCTTGATAAATATTGCATTGTACTGATTTAGAGCTTCCAGTGCCGGAGGTGTGAGCTGATCACCAAGCGCGCACACGTGGATAAAAATATGGGGAGCGCGCAACGCGGAGGGAAACACTGAGAGAAGTTTATTTACTAGCTGACCGTGTTCACAGTCGGGCTACAAGACATGGCCTTAAAGCCTGGGAAATAAATGAAACGTTACTGCAGTAATTCTCAATCTTTTTGCTAACGCCCGCGACTGCTTCTTTAGTCGAGCAATGGACTGAGCCGGTCGAACGGGCCTTGTTGCTGCAATGTTTGTGAGGAAAGAGGGAGCCATAGTCATGTACGAGAGAGCTGATTCTCCAAGGCCCTCAGTCGAGCTGCACTCAAGACTCTGGCTTCATTAAAATTTTATACGCAGCGCTTGGCCAAGGTCTATTTATGAAAATGCGCTTTCCGCTCCATGGAAAACACAAGACTGTAAGGAACCATGGGGAGGAATGTAAATCTAAGAGCGGGATTATATACACTTACACATATTTTCCCTTCAGCTGCATCTCACAAAATAAAGTAACCAGTGCCACATTGAAAGCATTGCCTCTCATTTGACGTCTATATGTTCCGTGGCTTCCACGGTTGATGAATTATGTAGATGATTTGGTGGGAGCTATGCAAATCCTCAAATTTAGGGACATTTGAATACCACATAGCAGATTTGTCTCGCACATTTCAAGAATATGAATGTTTCCAAATGTGAGATACGAGTCTGTGTGATTTCATTTCAATGAACGATTAATGCTGATAAAACACCGCTGATTCAACGCTGTCACAATATTATAGTATAACACTCGTTCTTATTGTATTAAATGCGTTACCCAATGCATTCAATCTTTAAAGACGTGGGACGAAACGAACCTGTTTTGCAATACGTCTCTTGCCTTTTAAATTTAGTCGGATACGCCAAAAGAAACGACGACCTCCAGTATGTGCATTATTCAAATCAAACAATTGACGCACACTGTCGTGGGAATGGGCTTTACCACAGGCATCACTGCATCACTACACAGCAGCACTGTTTCTGTGTTTTTAGGATTAATTCTGTCATTTTAATAGGAATCATTCATCCTTTTGCGCAAGTGCCTTATAGGCTATAGATTAAATATTCGAATATAGTAGGCAACTCGAAATGTTTCATATATTTTCTATTTTCAGAAATGTATAATCTATTTTATAGTATTTCAATGGCATATCTGTATATAGCTACATTGTTTTTGTTATTATAATATTTTGTTTTACAAACGACGAAAAGTCTCTTTGTCACGCATTGTTTTTAAGACTAATAGGGACCGATTTAAAAAAAAAGGAAAAACATTTGGTAGAAATTACATTCCAATTTGTTTTCAGAAAATTATTGAGTTTACTAATCTCTGAGAGGGAAATGGAACTGTTGATAACTGTTGTTGTACAACATGAACAATTGGTTCAGCAATATGATATCTTCCTCTTAACAAACACTTGCGAAATCAATAGTAGGCTATCATAACACTTCATATTTATTATTCATAAATAACGAGTTTTACGGACTCAAAACCACCTGCTGAACGCCAGAGTCAGACCGGACTTGAGAACTCTTGAAATAAACGAACTTGTCTTCCTGTTAAAGTAATGATGCCCGACTAATTGCGTAACATAGGTCTACCCGAAACATTAATAACGTTATGAGTTGCCTCATACATAAATTATGTATTTAATTGCGCTTGTAAAACTTTATATGTTTATGTTAAGGATTTGGTTTAATGCGTTAAAGATTGGCTAAAACTTTTCCGATTGTTTCAATTAAACTACAGGGACGTTATTAAAATAAAACATCAGTTCAGTCTATTCGATACTCGAATTCTTAGTTTGCTGTGTATTTGATAACACACGCTGAATTATCGCGTTGCGTAGGCTATATTAGGCACCTACAGGAACTGTAACATAAATCATGATCATCAGGAAAGTAGTACATTTTGGTTTACCTGAAATTATCTTATACGTATTTTTCTTATTTGAAGAATGATATGATAGATATTAAGCAAATTAAATAAAGAATAATAAAGCAAGTTCATGGACATACACACACTGCAGTAACTGAGGTAAGACGTGCATGGTTTATTGAAATTTCTGTCGCTTACACAGACACAGTTAAGCACACTTTCACAAATGAAACGTGTTGTATTCAAAATAAATTAAGCTCAAATAAATAAATAAAGTAAACAACAAAACCAATAACGTATAAATATAAATAGGCCAAACAAATAAGAAATCGGAATCATATCTACAAAGTGCAATGAATCTCTGAATATGTTATGAAATGTTCCCATCTACAAACTTAGTGTAGTAATAATTGTAATAATAATTATATTTATAATAATAATAATTGAAGTGTGGACGTACAGTAGAAGGGGCTAGTCACAAAAGAATTCTTACATAATTTGATTGTCAAAGCATCGTTGAAGTGAAATTTGTTGCAACACACAACGCTTCGTGTTTTCTATCTATTTTACCCAAAATGTGTTAAAAACAAAAAAGTCTATTTTTATGCCCTATTTCCAAAATGACCACGAATGTGTCAAGACGTCAGGAATCATGAGGTAGACACAGAAAAGTATATTAAGTATGTCCGTGTGTACGTGCGTTCGCCTGTGCGTGTTCTCTCTTATTGCAATACATCAAAATGAACGGAAAATTCAAACGATAAATGAACACTTAACGCCTTCTAAACCATGCAATGGATCACAGCAGAACCTTCATGATTTTCTTCTGGAGCATATAGATTAACACTTAAGTTTCTAGAATGGGACATCTTTTGCGCAACAGCGTTTAAGCTTTCTTTCTTTTCATCCTTAAAAAAGAATTTTGATGCGTTCTTCACACAAAGAGGTGCAGTGTATTCACAGATATGTACACAGATGAATATAAAAGAGTTGTTTTGAGTTAAGAGAATAATCATTATTATTCAATTCTCGATTTGTACAATAATTGCAACGTTTAGTTGGTGTTGGTTTTCCTCCCGTCCGCCGTCTTCCAGAGCGTGTTGTTCTTGACGTTTTGTCACGACAAACTTCTGGCACACTTTCTGTCTCTGGGACGTTGCCGCCCAGCTCCCATTCCAGTGCGGGAAGCGTAACGCCTCGGCCTCGAAGAGTTTTGTCGGCTCTTTTCACTCTGAGATGTCTGAGATGGTTGAGTTTATTTAAACGCATCGTTCTGGCCTAGTGCGTAGCCGAAAACTTCATCCGTTTTTGCTTTTGCCTTTGATTACAAAACCACACGCGGACCACGTTTTTTTTCAGGTCCAGTTTCTCGGCAATCGCAGCGATTTTCTCCGACGAGGGTCTGGGCTGCACGGCAAAGTAAGCCTCCAGCGACCGCTTCTCTGGAGCAGCGATAGAAGTGCGTTTTCTCTTTTTGTCCCCGCCGTTAAAAATCTCCGGCTTGGCCATTTTCTCTCTCTGAGCCCGTTCTGCCTCCTCCAGCCACGCTTCCAGGATAGGCTTAAGGGCCACCATGTTATTGTGGGACAACGTGAGGGACTCGAACCGACAGATAGTACTCTGGCTCAGGCAGCCGACCCCGGGGATTTTAAGATTGGCTAACGCCGAGCCCACGTCGGCCTGCGTGACCCCGAGTTTGATCCGCCTCTGTTTGAAGCGCTCGGCGAAAGACTCCAGCTCCCGTGGATCAGGCTCGGAGTCTCCACCGCCGCCCAGAGAGGTGTGCGAGCCCAGGCTGTGGGGGTGCATGTTCATACTTTGCGGGTGGTGATGCTGCATGTGGTTGATTGCTGACATGTGTGAATGCGGGTGGGAAGCGGTGGAGCAAACGTCGGAGCCCGGCATGCCTCCGATAGAGATGCCGGGGAGGTGGTCGAGCAGGTCGCCCTCCAGGCCCTGCGTCGGCTGGTGGTGGGGATGATGGTGGTGGTGAGAGGTCAGCACAGACGGGTGATGAAGATGCCCAGAAGAGGACGTGGGCGTGCAGGTCATGCTCGTCATGGTGGTCATGGTGTGGTAGGTGGCATCTGGCTTGAACGGATGACTCTTTTGAGCGACGATGTCCACCGCCGCCAGCGCTTCGGCTCTCTGGAGCAGTGTCTCATCAAAGCCGGCAAAGATGTTACCCTGCAGCTATATGACAGAGAGCAAGCGTAAGTATCATTGGCAAATTCCAGCCTGCAAGTTTTGAGTTGCCAAATGGCAAAGAAACCCTACAGCTAGATTACGCAGCCTGCACTTTGTTTTTACAATAATAAAAATAATTATACATAAGGCGGCATTAAAAAGGCTACGCAAATAATGGCTAAATTCTAAATAAAGTGCTGCTCTAGTGTGAAAAAAAGTGTCTAATGTTCTGTTTAAAAACAAGTATAAGTATAACAAATAAGTGCAAGAGTTATTTTTGGGCGACAGTTTTTCAAACAGGCTGCACTTAAACCAACAAAGCCGATGCACTTCTATTTGTTTTAATCACGCGAAGAAAAAGTTTGAACAACTACGATTAAAATGCAAGTGACTGCGATGATAATGAATCGCAAACAAGAAACAGATGAAATATTGTACTTACCGATGGCGTGGGCAAACATGCTCGTCGGATAGCCTCGGAACTGGAGTGTAGAGGTGTGTATTTAGGTTCGTGCAAAATCGGATGCATACTAAACGGCTGTTTGCTATTCATGGACATCATTATGGCAGAGGTAAAAGGGGGTCGTTTTTCGTCTTCCTCGTTTACCTCCGTTTTGGCCCAAGCAGGGTGTTTACCTTGAAGCACAAGGATAATCTGGATTTTAGATGTGAAAAGCTATGCCTGAGAAGTCTTCTTTTCTGGCTGAGCTGTAGCCAGGTGCGAGCTGTCAATGTCTGTGATACAGTAGGAATTTACGCAGGCACCTAAAATATAACGCCGTCTCCTTTAGCCCCGCCTAGATAGGTGCAGGTCCCTCCCAACTACTATTACAGTACCCTTAAATGTTATTGGTAAGTTTGGGATGCGAACACGCCTCTGGGGCTTCTGGTCTCGTCCCCCATCATGTGCGCTTGGACAGTGGAGGCGTGGCTTTAGCGCCGAGACTCACGGTGCGTTTTCATTGGTGGCGTAATTTTGACAGGTTGCGTTAGATTGGTTGTATTGAACACTGTGATCTTTATGTGCCCATGCTCTTAGTTTAAATGTCTGTCATCATATCTATATCGTTAGGATCCTGGTAAATAATAATATAAAGATTCAAATATAAATGAGTAATTAGTACTTTTAAAAAAAAAATTTACTTGCATTTGTTATTAGCTATACATTTTATTTTTTAATTTTATTATTTAATTGTTCTTTTTTCTGATTAAATGCATTTAAACAGACGCTTTGAAGAATTTTTAAATACAAAAACCTTCCAAGTAAATAAATATAAGAATGCTTAAATACATTTAATAATGTAGAGTTTAGTGTGTGTATACATACACCACACACACGCATATATATATATATTTTTTTTTTCTTCTTTGAATTAATGAATATATAAACAAGTTCTAAGTATTTATTTGAATTAAAATTTATTTATTTGTTTTTGTGTGTGTTATGTGAAAAAAGTGATTTTTTTTCCTTCATGTGGCCAGCCTTAATTTGGTACATGAATTAATTATTGTTCATTTACTTTGTGGTATGTACCACAATATGGATTCTCAAATAGAGCATAAACAGGCTGGGATGATAAGAGCCCATGTACAATTAAATATTGATAAAAAAAAACACAGGTCAAACAAATGAAAGCAGTCAATCAAATACCTCTGACAAATTAAATGCTGGTGCCACTATCCGCTTGCATGAACAAATTAATGAATTTTTTAAAAAAGTGTGGTTTAAAAAAACAACCAAATGTCTGCAGTTGATAAAAAGTCTTGGTTCAGTGAATAGATCATATTACTCTTCACGCAGTGAAGTTGCTAACTTGGGAACTTCATTACTGGAACTTGACTATTTGATCAGCACCTCTTCAAAGTGGGTTGTGTGTTGAGCAGGTTTTGTTGGTAGTGCATGCAAGCTGCTCTGCTTTGGCTTGTATAGAACCCACATATCTATCACTCTAATTGGTGCTGAAACCCCAGACATGGACAATAAAGGCCCACAATGGAGAAGGAGTCTCTGCGAGTGTGACTCAGAAACCTGAGATGCAGACGTAGATAGCAACATCGTCCCCTTGTGCCTTGCTCTCCGGCAAGGCCTTGGCACCCGCTCATCAAATATGCATCAATGCTGTCATCTCTCCCCCAGCAACCACTGTCACTGGGGACTCCAAATGCTGAGGGACAGACAGAGAGGCACAGCAAAAGTGACAGA
The DNA here is from genome assembly GCA_034779775.1 of Enteromius afrohamiltoni. Taxonomy (NCBI): domain Eukaryota; kingdom Metazoa; phylum Chordata; class Actinopteri; order Cypriniformes; family Cyprinidae; genus Enteromius; species Enteromius afrohamiltoni. The sequence continues at coordinate 10,747,203 of JAUYWG010000059.1, read as the reverse complement.
ACAGAGAGAGATGCAGTCTGGAAAAGAGAAGAGGGCTCAAAGCGTGAGCTCATACAGAGCTTAGACAGACATGCAGCCGAGATGATACAAGCCATACTTGTTGAATCTATTGAGTCGTTCCTTCGTTTCCTGTCATTCTTTCTTTTTCTGTCAGACTGCCGACACTGAGTCGCAGTCATTTTCCTGATGAGTTTTCTGCAAACAAGCCTGGGGAAGTGCTTGATTATTGCTAATGGAACATTTTCCTCAATGAATATTAATGCTGAAATGGGGAATTGGTGGTATTGGCTGTTAGGATTCCTACTCCAGATGATAAGTTGAGGTGTTGAGACTGTTTGTTATTTTCTGTCATATCGTTCATAGGAAATGATAGCAAAGATCTGGGATGTGTTTCCCAAAACCCACAACACAACTACTATTGTATTATGAATTGTTGGAGATAATAAACAGCTAGTTGTTTGAACCACATTTGTATAATAAAATGTAGACAATATAGACAGCATAGTTAAGTTGTCATGCAGATTAAATAATAGGTGAAATAATAACCTCTTATTGGGTCATTATCAAATTGTTATCAGATTATTGCTGTAAATAACAACAAATACTTTTGTTTTCTGTTGTTCTGATTTATTTACAGATGATTACCATAGCCTATATACATATGCATGTGTACTGCATGTTATTTTGCTCATGATCTACTGAAATTGATATCATACTAACAAGAAGCTATACTTCTACCACAACACAAGTGATGTAGTTCCAACTACACAGCATTGCTGCTTGCAAATGTTTATAGGAATTAAGGTTCCAAGAAAGACTAAATTGTAAAACGATGTATAAACCAAAAATAACTATTCAAGCATTATTTACTCATTCTTATCTCAGTCTTTTTTCTGCAGAGCACAAACGGTCCTTCTTAAGAGCTTTTTGTGTTTACACTTTGAAATATTTTTTTTAATCTGCTGCCCTTGCAACCCTTCGATTTCTACTGTACACTCACTATTTGAATACAGCCAGACTTGGGTGTGGTGCTAGAGTTCTGAAGAGAGAGTGAAAGCAAGACAGCACCACAAGTAAATATTTCTGGTATGTTAAGCAAATGGACAAACTGCTCAATGTGCACATGAGCGCATGTACCTCTTTACTTCAACCCCCCCCCCCATTTCGTGATTGGTGAATTATTGATATCGTGTAAAATGTAACATTGTAGATATGTGACCATTCACCAAATCGGCGGGTTACACTGTGGGGCTGCCGAAGGGAAGGGGTGTCTAAGCACGTACTTTAATGTAATTGCCTTTAGGGTTCCTGGTAAATATTTTATTGTCTGCCAGCACAAATTAAAGGTACAAAGTTACCGAAACGCGGTGATTCCTCACTCCGAACCTCTGCAGGAGATGTCTTTCTGCTTGTCGTTTGACTTTAAGTTTTTGGGTACCTGGGTGATGGGTTAACTCTAGTCTTATGCTTAGAGGATGGTACAAGATGCTCACCTGGGAAATAACAGAAAACAGAAGCAAGCACGTGCCTCGGAGGGCTGCGTGGTGGTTGTAAAGCGTTTGCTGTTTTGGTTCCGTTCACTGAGGCTGAAAGAGCTCTTGATTTAAGTGATTTTGGTGGAATGAAAAAAAGGAGGGGCAGATGGGGAGACTCATACATTGCCGGTCAGAGAGGAAAGTAAGCAGAAAGATGGGACCGAATGTGAACAGGAAAACTTCATTACCTGATGGGGCAGTGGCCAAAAAGACATTAAAAATGAATGGCAGCCGACACAGATGGTAAGCTGACCTGGATGGGATGTGAAGCGTCTGTGGGAAGATTTGTATTTTTCTGTTCCATACTTAGAGAACAAATTCTCAGGTCCAGGCATGTTTCTCCATAGGGATTTTGCTGTTTTAAATCAAATAAAACTGTTTACCCTTTAGCAATGATCTTTGCTTTTACTTTCCATTCTGCAAAGATGCAATCATTGGATCTTTCAAACCTTTTCTGGGCCTTGTCAAATTGTTTGGTGTAGTTGCTTTTCATGCCTCATTTCTAACTCTATTCCCCGATTTCTTCTTGGATTCCCTCCTGTGTGCACATACTGTGATCCGTATCCTTTCCTTGGCACCCCGTCATTCTCTTCGCACCATTCCGCAGTTACCTGCCGTTCGCTGTCCAAACGGGATGGGCCGCACTAAGTCTGGATCAATAGATTAACTGAGTGGTTATGAATTATGCAGAAGAGCCCTACAGCAGTTGAACGTAAAGAGCTTGTGCTCTTGAATTGGCGTGTAAAAGCTAAGTACAGGCCTGTTTACTTGTTCCCCGGCATGCTGGGTGCTGCACTTCAAGACCCCCTCCTTAGCCAAGACCCCTGGGACCTTAGTCAGGTAAAAACAATGTGATGGCATTGATTGTGATGATTTGAACTCAACTGGAAAAAAAAAAAAAACCGAGTTGTAGGTTGATTTGCTTGAGCATGCATGTGTTACAATAACTGCAATCTTGTTGAAAGGCAGCAGAGAGTTTGCTCTCCGTATCTTGTCACTCTCTTCTGAATCAAACCTCAGAGGAAGCAGCTACAGCAATAGCATTAGTCTAATATTCCACCGCGCATGTAATCTTACATTTGCATACAATCAAACTTGGCGTCCCTCATGTTTTTTTTTTTGGTTCTACAACAGTAAAACAAAGGAGGGAAAAATAAACAAGCAAAATGCTGTAAATATGATAGTGAAGGCATATTCATGATATGTAAATCTCAATGTAGTTTTAGCCCACAGTGTTTTAGAGCAGTACAAAGAAAGAAAAGGATCGTAGAGAGACTCTGTATGCATATGAGGACACGTGTGACATATTGAGACAGATGTGTTGTGTGACTTTTACATAACCGTCAGCCACTCGTTCAGATGCCAAATAAGAAGCCATAAAAAAGAGGAAGAGGGCCGAAAGCTGAAACATTTGTCTTGGATCTCCTTTCTTCTTTATTTATTGAAATATTAATGTCTTTGCTTCAGGCCAAGTGTGTTTATGCATGCCGCTCTGAGCGTTGACCGAAATGCCGACTGATGCTCCCTCATTGATTTTTTTTTTTTTTTCGTTGTGGGTGTATTTGTCTAAGTAGAGGCCGCCAGTCACCCTACCACCCTCCTCCTGCTCATCTGCTTTAGCATGCGTTCCTCTAAGTCCTGGCCCCATTCCTCTGCTTCATCTGCCCTTATTAGACTCTTCAAATGGTGCTATTTTAACTCGGGGTGTCAGACAATTCAAAGGATGGCTGTGTCGATTGTTGGCTTGTTTGCAGTTGACTGTAGCGGAGTGTGTGTAAGGGATGTTGCAGACATGTTGGAATCTTTATGATGTTAGTAATGAGTCGAAAATAAGGAAATAAATAGTGGAAGAGTGAGAAAGGTCAGTAGAGTAGTAGTTTTCTCCCCTTTCACTTTAGAAGTTAAGGGACTATTTTTATCATCTCAGGTCTTTTGGGGCAAGCTTGAAAATTTAGAAAAAGTGTTTATCCGCTTCTTTAAAAAGGAAGTTGTTCCATCAGATAAGAATTTGCTCAAAGGTCTTACACCAACCAGTTCTGAAACCGTATGATGAAAATCATAGTGGGCTAAGTAATATATTAGGAATAACCGATCCTAATAATGTTCTGAGTAAGGAATATATATTGCTATTGTCAAACCACAGATATAGAATTTTTTATTTAATATATTTAAATTTAAGGTTAAACATCAGTTTGCCTTGAAGCTAAGTATGGAGATAGGTTTCAGATACAAGATACTTTGAAGAACTTGTTTTGTGATTATAATATTATGCATGTTTTGTTATGTTCATTATGTAGGTTTTGTTGTTAAATGTCATATAATGGGAACTGAAATCTTTCTTTTGACCTCTTCTAATTGACCTTGGTTTTCAAACTATGATATCTAGATGTATTCTAGTAGACTCACACTTCTCAGTTGATGCCTAATTGTCCTTGTTCATTTTTTCGTATTTTCTCTGCATAAAGGTAATGGTTTTGATGATCTTTGTGGCCTGCTGAGCAGCTCTAAACCATGAGGAACACTGAAGAGCAGATTTCGAAGGGCTCTGGGGAACAGGGGGTGGGTTTGCATCGAGTAGGAGCGTTCGGGACCCCAGCTGGTGCAAGACGGGGTGCCATTGTGCTCCCCACCCTCCTCCTTGCAATGCTAACAGGATTAGGCGACAGAGAGCACCCTCTCCTCAAAACCCCAGGCTGTTCCTCACATGTCCTTTCTGATCTGGGGTTTTAAGATCCCCTTGTCATGCTTTCAAAATTCAGAAAACCCGTCCCAGAGGGAGACTTTGAGACTCCATCTGAAGTACAAGTTAACAGTACATATGAAGATGACTTTTGGATGTTACAGCTTTTCAGCATAGTCCAAGCTTTGATCATGACCCTTAACCATACTGAAAAAGAAGGCTTAAACCAGCCTAGGATGTTTGCTGGTTTAAAATAGTTTAAGATGGTCTTCAAAGTTATATTAAAAACTATCCAGACCTCTCCAAGCCTTTCCATGGGACTAAGTGGGTGTTTGTCATTTACAGTTCGGAACATGTTCAATGTGTGCGCTTCCGTAATAAAACCAGGGGAGTGAATAAAGGCCCCCTGTGGTGAATCAATGTGATTTTGTAAGATAAATATCCATATTTAAAATGTAATAAACACTTTTTTCTCATTTCCCGACATCCCGACAGATTATGTAAGGCATATGTGTTGAACTCTGATTGAATTGACCCAAAACAGAAAGTCATACACACCTACAGTGGAATGCTTTGCATTTCTGAACCTGTGACCGACAAGCATGTCAAGGAATTCAGCAATGTTCAAGTAAAAAAACCAACAAAAAACCAGAAAACCACATTAGGTTAGTTTTGCCCTGTTTATGCATTCTAAGGTTAAGATGTCATTTTCAGCACAAAATAAAACTTCTCCCAAGCTCCAAGGCTGGTGCACACACGTCTTGAGCAAAGGCACAGACAAAAACGGATTCACACAAGTGTCCTGACCTTCTTTTCACAGATCTTCCCCTGTGGACTTGAGCCTGACTTCACAATGAATCCCAAGCAATGTGGCATTCATGTCACCACCATACAAAGACTCTCCATATCACTTTCTCACACCAGATACCACACACACGGTCTAGAGGTTCTTCCAGCTATCACTCTTTAACCTCGACCCATACCCAACAAATGCTGTGGTTAGAAGCATTTACCTTAGTCTATGTGTCTTTACTCTTTTTTTAAACCTGTTATTGATATTTATTGATAGCAATCAAGTCTGTTGACCTGTTGTAAATGCATCCGGAGGCCTGATGGAGGCACAGCGCTCGTACCTGACAGTGCAGCGGGACAGCGCTCTCATTACCACAACAATGAAATAATTATGAATGCCGCTGCGAGACTTCATCAGAGGAATATCTATTGTATTATTTATTCAGTCCCCTGGTTCAGGGAGAACACATATAAACTTCCAGCCATGCTCTTCCCCATGCACACACTCTCCTGCCTGCCTTTCAAAGCGGTGGCTTGCTCCTGCCACAGTTTTCAACTTAATTTCTGCAGGCCTTGGGATACTTTGCCTGGACTTCGCCTCTGATTTGTAGCCATTACTGACCCTAACTGTCTCCGAGGACTATTGCAGTCTGTGCAGTGCCAGTTGGAGGATGTTCATTCATCAGTAAGCGGTCAATACTCTGATGGGTTCATAGCTACAAGCGATTACTCAACACGGAACAAGCTGCCTTCAGATGGAAGGCCAAACCAGAGGCCCAGTCCAGCCGTGGAGACCGATGCTTGGAGAATCGTCTCTACTGAAGACTGCAGCAAGAACACAAAACAGGTGAGTGCTGTCTTCTAGCTTGCCGGAAGGGTTTAGTGGAAAGGTTTGAATGACGTCTCTTATCTTGCATGGAGTGAACTTTTTAACAAAAGCGTGTGGGGTACATTCGTTGGCCGTGTGTTTTTTTTTTTTTTTGCTTCTGTGTCCATCCTGAGCGATGAGGTTGTATGGGCGATGGCTGTGAGTTTGCAACACAGATTCATAAATAATGCAGCGCCTGCTTGGCAACACCATGGTGCTGGTGCTTGGCAACCTCTGAAGCTCCGTGGCGTTGGGAGACGGGGGAAAGTGGGTGCAGTGGGCGGAGTCCTGCAGGTGCTCGGCTTCTCTTTCTCATCTTTCCCATCCGTTCATCCGATCCTCGCTAGTGTACCGAGCAGATGCACCTCCTGCTCGCTCAGCTGCAACAGAGGAGGCCTTTGTTACTTTGCACTGTAATACATCACATATAAAGGGCCAGGCAGACACGCTCCTTTCAGCCCACATGAAAGTTACTTATCTTGTTATGGCTTTTAATCATGCGGTAATGACACACGTATGATTCAAATCATCTTTATAAACCTTCCAAAGCGTTATGGGAATTAGTCATTTTTTCTGAATTTTTCCTTTCCCAAAATGATGTAACAAATTTAGGCCTGCTATGACTTTCTGGCATAAATAAATAATAAATAAACATTATGAAGCAAAATACCTTTCTGCCATAGAAAAAATATCTGCTTAACATTTGAACCAAAACTCATACATTTAAAAATGAACTTTTATTGGATAGTACTTTTTTTTGTGTTTCCCCTTACTTGTTTCATGATTGGCATGAGGTTAAGTTACTTAAGATAATCTTTACTTTTTTTGTTGTTGTTTCTTTGTCATCCTAAGGATACACTACTAATATAGCCTTCACTGACTCAAGTTTACATTTATGTTTGCATATGTGGTTCCTAGAATTATTCAATGCAGTGATGTGTGAAATAGTTCCCTTTTCATGGTTCCCTGATAGTCCTGATATGAGTTAGTGTAAATACCTGTGGCTTACAGTGGTGTGTTTTCAGATAGAGTGGTTTAGCAGTTTATCGAGTTTGGAAATGTGGGGTCTCCTATACCCTCCGGCCTTGGGCCAGGCCTTCGCACTGTGGTCCGTTTTCAGGAAGCATCGGCCCGTCGGGCCAAGGTGTGCAGCTAAAAGATTAATAACTTACCACCTTCCCTGATTTGTTCAAGTAAATTATTAACCATCACCTCATTATCAATTATTTAAATATCAGACTTTGTTCTTTTTTCCCATGCTCTCATTCACAGAAAGAATCGTAGTCGCTTTTTCTTTTTTGCATTCTGTTTTGGCCACATTTTTCTCAGTGGCTCATGAGAAGCAGGGGTAACTTGTCTATGGTTCTGTCTCCTAAAACAAAATGAATACTACATGGTGAGACAGCGGATATGGTAGCGGGGTAAGCAATGCTCCCGGTGCAGAAATGCCCCCCTGTTCAGTGTTTTGAAGAATTCCAGCACAATGCTCACTGAAAGTGGTGATGAAAGCATGTGTTAGTGATCTCTTTTAATTTAATTTGTAATCAACTCTTAATGAAAGTGAATGATTTGAACTAAAAGTACTATGTTATTGTGATTTATTTAGTGTTTGTAACAAATGCTACTAATTCATGTTTAATGTTGCAAATAAGTAAATTATTTCATGATAATTGTCAGTTATAAATATGTATATTTTAGACTAATTATATGTTTTTTTATAGAAAAATGTAGTTATTAAAATATTATTTAAATAATAATGCATTAGTGGTAGTAGTAGAATTAATTTTAAAATAACATTCATTTAAACTGCATAACTGTAAATATGGTGAAGTATGGCACCTTCCAGATGTTGATAATTAATTTGATTACTTATATAACTTTTATGAAAGAATAAGTAATATATATGAGTAATATTTACATAACAGTATATACATTCCCATTCCAGAGAAAGATGGTAAATATGAATATCTCAGTTAGATCTTACTTCTTCAGCATGTTTAAACATTGTCTAACATTTAACCGTTGCATTTCAACATTTGTCTATGTAAATCTATTTGACTAAAAAATATTCAAAATAAAGGTTGTTCCTTCCATCAAGGGTCAAAGGTCAGACATGCGTGCCACCATACCTGCTTTTCTTGCTATTCCCAGGGAATTTCACCCAAGGCTGTTGGCCATCTCTGTCAAAATCAACAGCAGTGTGAGTTTATGTGCACAGTTAACTGATGTGGTACCTCTTCTCTCAGCGCTACCGCCAATTTGATGTGTTTATGATGTCAAGAAGAAGCTTCATGTATTTTGCATGACATTTGCTGTTTCCTGTGATGGTGCCTCTTAGGTGAAGACAGACACACAGAGGTATAACAAATCACCACTTTTGCTCTCATTACGTCTCAGAGGCAAGATGGAGGGAGATAGAAAAAAAAAGAGAAGTTTAGCGGCACACCCCACACTCTCTCTCTCTCACTCACTCTGTCTCTCTTCCCCTGTTCCTCTGCATTAAGAGCTGCCTGGGGGCATGCGAGCAGGGCTGGGGGAGGGAGGGTCGGTTAAGAGCTGTCATTTAAATAAGCGTTTATAGAGAGAGGAAGAGAGCTGGGGGAGGAGTACCAGAGTCATGGAAGGCAGAGAGAGAGATAGAAGGAGAAAGAGATGGAGAGCGAGGGGGAAGGGGTGGGGAACAGTCGCTTTAATGTGTCTCTGATCTCTCGCACCAGTCCACAGCTGCTGCAGCAGCAGGCTGCCCTGCTAGGCCATATGTTGCCTGCGCTGCTCCAATTATCCTCCCTGGAGCAAGGACCCACTCACAGCCTGTGTGGCTGGCCCGCCGGGGTCGGCTACTGTTTCAGCACAGCTCTCACTGCTGTCACCGTGCTTGCACCCTTAGCCGCCCCCCTCATGCACCCACCGGCCTGACCACAGTCACACACACACACACACACACACTCTCTCTCTCTCTCTCTGTGTGTCTCTGTGTCTTTCCCTTCCACCCCATCAGTGCCTGTTGAACTGAACACGGGCTGAACACAAACAATTTTTGGCTTTGCCCCTCTTTAGAAACAAGTTAGACAAGCAGTTTTTAAAAGTCGTTGTGTATTTTCAAAACGTGTATTCTCATTTGGGTGCAATTTTTAATGCATCACATTTGCATTTTTGAAAATTAATTGAAACAATTATTATAAATTAAGAAAATGTTCGAATGTGTAGGACTTATTTGAAATGTAACATTTTCCCTGTGAAACACAGTTAGTTTATTAAATCAATTATGTATTTGAACATGCTGAAAAACAAATGTGTCAATAACCTAATGCGCCATTTGCTGAAAGTTTTTTTTTTTTAATAATACTTTTGTTATAATAAACAAATTAATCAAGGATAAAAAGTATAAAAATCTAAAGTATTTGTATAAAAATAAAAAATGTAATCTTTGTTATTTTTATTGTTATAAAACTAAATATTTTATAATCAATACAATATAATAAATATTAACAATAATTATTATTGTCATAATAATATATACTGTTATTGTTATTTTTGTTACTTTTAATTATTGTTACAATAACACCAATAATAATGTAAATTATTATTTGTTTTAATAATATTAACAATAAGTAGAAAATATGAGGATATTATTAAACATTATAATGTAAAATATAACAATATTATTAGTATAATATAATTTTTTATTATTATTTTTACAACTGTTTTATAGTTTTCTTTTTACACAATTTTTTACCCTTATCTACAGTATATTACTGACCATATTTACCACTGTTTTTAGATAATAACAAATAATGTCAAATGTTAATAGCAGTAGTATTGAAATAATTAGTTTATTTCACTGAAATAATGGTTTAATTGTGCTAAAACTTACAAGGCTTGTTATAGGATTGAATGTTATTTTACATGGAAAAGATATAGAAAAGAAGATACACATAAGATATGAAGTGTTATGACTTTAAAAAATCACATAATTACACAGTATGATGCAAAACCTTTGAGCTTCGTTGCAAGTGTACAGTAGTACAATAGAGTTGGCTTGAAATGAATTCGCAAAACAAAACTAATCAAGGAATGACCTGGATTTATAAGGAGTTCTAGAGAATCTAGAGATAAAACGACGAGCTAAAAAACTAACTTCTGAAGGGAGAACATTAGCTTCTGTGAGATATGTTCTCATTATGGCCCTGTGCCTTTGATCGTCTCATCAGACAGAAGATGGAAGGTTCAAAACAGAGGCGATGCATGTTGACATATTCATTTTCAACTGAACAAACAAAAAGGAGAATTTCTATTACTGGTGAATGGAGGAGCAACAACGATTTGGCCGTGTAAAAGCAGACGTGTGCGCTCACCTACCATAAGGCATCAACTGCAATTTAATTCGGTATCACAACAGAGAGCGTGAGTGACGGATGTCGATGCTGCTGGGAGAGGATGGAAGTTGTATCTTACTAAGGTGTTTCCAAGCAGCTTTAATGCTAGCACAGGGGCCCATCCACCTGCCGAAGCTGTTCCCCAGACGACTCCTCTCTCCAGCAACTCACACCCCTTCGTGACTCTCTTTACTGAACTTTCCACCGGTGAAATATTTATTAGAGAAGCAAACAAGGTTGAACTCAGGAACAAGAGAGAGATGTGGGATGGAGGGGCACATTACAAGATGAGGTGCAGAGTTTCTTTTTAGATTTCTACCTTTCTTTGTTATAAAGATGCGTTTAGTTTGGTGTGAAGCGGCAGGTGGTGCTTAGCTCGAAGAAATGCCATATAAAAAACTCAATCCACGTCAAAAATGTTGGAGTTGCTGGTGTCATAACTTCTCTCTGTGATGCATTCACCGCTACTTTATGTCTGTCTGAGGTCATGAGGTCGTGGAGAGTGCCATGTGCTGTAATACAAGATGGAGGAGCGAGACTCGGGTCATAGGTCAGAGGGCAAAACGCAGATCTTATTCGCCCATGTCTTTTATTTTTCTGCCAGTCTACACTGAAATCTGTTTTTCTGTGCATTATTCTGCTGAAAAACAGCATCCTTCAGTTCCTCGCAGTGTTTGCGTTGGACAAAAGAATAGGAAGTAAGCCAAGCTGGCTCCTCATGAATCTTTAACCGGGAGTTTGTTTTGTCTTATGAATGTAATTAATGCATAATTAATATTTAAAGATTGCCTCATTTATCAAATTTAACCACTTTACCCACTCACCACAACAGAGTTGACTCATAAAACTCCAAGAATAAACAGCAGAGAGACATTTTGGAGTCGGCAAAGACAAGGAAAATCAAAGACTAATGAGGTTGGTGCTTCATTAGTGGCAGGTTGCAGCAGTTTCTCGCATTGAATGTGGATTCCCCTGGACCGCCAAGAAACGGGTCAGTAGACCAGGGTTCTGTTTAGCTCTGAGTCTGGCACATGAGAAGCCAGAGACGGTTCTCCAGCGACCCTCTTTTTCTGGCCCCCCCCCTGTGACAATACTGCGAGGAGTGACACATTTATTGTCCCCTTTTGTGTGTGGCCGTCACACAAAGACAATTTTTTTTTGCTCTTATGAAAGCTGTATAGCATTTTTAAGGGGTATATAGACGTATACCCTACAGTCTATTTTAGTCATTACAGCAATGAGTGTAGCATGCAATTTCTGAACCACTAGTGGCAACAACCAGATGTTTGGATAGGCAGGTAGTCTCACCCCAAACCCAATGCTAATAGATGAGCCAGATGAATAAAATGTAAAATGTCAGTTCAACACCATACAGCCATATTGATGTATTTTTTGGAGAAACATGGCATGAATTGCTTCCTTTTTTATTTATTTATGTGCAATTAAGAGAGAAATTAATTCAACATACACACAGCAGATGGAACGATTTAAATGGACAAAAACATAAATAACTAAAAAAATTGGCTTTAAATAAATGTATATAAAAATGTCCTTAAAATGTTTTGTTGTTGGGGTTTTTTTTCTTTATTTGTATGTGCACATGATAATAATGTGTGAAAGTTGATGAGGTTTTAAAAAATACTTGATAAGTAACAAATTAATATTTTCAAGGACCCCTTTGTAAAGCTTGTGTATAATATAAAGTATTTATTTATTAAAATGTAATATTATAATAAATTTGTTACAATTTAAGAAATGAATATATTTATTTCATAATTTATTATTGTAAATCCATTTACTTTTTCTAAATTAATAATTTAATTTAAGTTAATTTAATTTAACTTTATTTTATTTTTAGCTATCTCTCTGTAATTTTTTCTCCAAATAGAATAAAAAAAGAAGTATATCACCCAGAATACAAAAACTGTGCAAGGGTTCAAATTGCTAATAATAATGGTGGAGAAAAGATAAAAACAGTGGAGTTATGGGTCTTAAGGGTTTTTTGTTGTTGTTTGTTTGTTTTTTGTTTTTAATCAGTTTGGAAATTGACTTTCAAAAATGAAACATCCCTAAAATGTGCACTAGAATAAAAGTGCGTGCCAGCCAGTTCCAGTCTGTATTTGCAAACGCACAATGCTATTAATGGCACTCAATGTTTCAGTTAATAATTTTTTGCACAATTAATGAAGAACATAAATGTTTATAACATTTAGTTTAGGGAAAGTACATACAGTTTCCTTGTATATATCCGTACAGCTGCACAGTAATTCATGTGATGGTCTTGCCTTAGTCACTTGAGACCATCGTAAGGGTTCTTCCATCAGGTTGGCTAAAGTGGGGATTAAGTAGGGCATTTCTCCCTGTCAATATATAATCATTGAGCTCAGCTGGGATGACATAGATCTGTTTCCTCTTTGAGTGAGTGATTGTGCTAGTCTATCAAAGGCTGTGATGCGCCAAACCTCTGATTTATGCCCCCACTTCTGTCAATGTTGTTGTTCTTTTCTCTGTGTGTTGATGTCGAGGGAGTTGCAGTGGAACAGAGGCATGCTGTCTCGTTTAATAATCAGTGACAATAAACTGCAATTGAATAAGCTCACTGAATTCCCAAGCTGGGATGGTGGGGGGGTGACACATCGGGGTGCTTGGATATGACCCAGTTTACATGTATCTGAATGAACATGACAGAAAACATCATAAATGTCTGCTTTTAAAGCAGACATGCCGATTGTGCTTATAAAACAAGTATTGAAAACCTGAATTACTTTATTTTGAAAGATGGGATCCAAAATTGTCGCATTATTCGACTTTCCTTTTTATTTTCACTTTCTTTATTTGACCATTGACTTTCTACCAGTTTGTATTGTAATGACTTGAGGATGAGTAAATGACTACATGTGCATTCTAAATTTAAAAAAATTATAAAAAACTTTCAAAAAGAAGGAGAAAAAACACTTTAGTTTGTTGTTGATAGATGTCGACAGTTCTGTGTATGTGAACCTAGATATCTTAAACAAGCAAATGCAACCGAAACAGATTGAGCGAGAAAAAGCAATATGCACATGAACCAACTAGGTTCCTTTGAACTAATGGAGACAGTGGCTAATGGGTTAATTTAATTCCACTAGGCAGCACACTCTGTCTTGTTGCTAACAATTAGCAGGGAGTGGAGTTGTTAATTTTTAATGACGAGCAAGGTAAAGGGAGAAAACAGAGGAAAAACCTTCTGCACTTAACAGAGCTACCACTCTTTGGCAATTGCTGTGTGCTTTATGTACACAAAATATATCATATCATATCATATCATATCATATCATATCATATCATATCATATCATATCATATCATATCATATCATATCAT
>JAUYWG010000059.1:10671921-10733490 GCA_034779775.1 Enteromius afrohamiltoni | reverse complement strand
CATATCATATCATATCATATCATATCATATCATATCATATCATATCATATCATATCATATCATATCATATCATATCAATCATATCATATCATATCATATCATATCATATCATATCATATCATATCATATCATATCATATCATATCATATCTACCTACCTACCTACCTACCTACCTACCTATCTATCTATCTATCTATCTATCTATCTATCTATCTATCTATCTATCTAACTATCTATGTGTCCAGCCGTCTGTTTGTAAATCACCTGCTGCCTATGTTAATGGTCTCTATCTTTGAGCAATGTGTCTCTGTCACAAACTCAATATTGTTGATTTGTATAACATCCACAATGATGCTCAAGTCCCTTCACTCACTCGCACATTAAAAATGCTGTTATTGTAGATACTGTATCAGCACTTCAGAGACCATTAAGAAGGAAGGCATTGACAAAAGCAGACAGGAATATAGGGTTTCTAGTTTCTTCGTCCTCACTATTTCACCACGCGTGTGTTTTCCCTCCTACTGTTTAATTTTACTGAAGTAAAGAATCCTGTTAAAAACCAGCTTTCAAAAAGAACTAAGGGAAATGGCATGACATTTCCAAGTGCTTATCTACATTGCAGTCAAGACTATCAAATGATTTGTAGAAAACGGCAAAAAAAAAACTAAAATATTTTCATGTCCTCATTTTATAGATGATCATATCTCTGAATTTTAATTTGCATTATATTTGCATTACAATCCTTGTACAAATATAGACCGTTGTGCTGTGTGTGCTGAGTGTTTGATTACTCTAATGTGACAATAATTGCCGTACTTTCTTCCTCATCTTTTCAGGTATCTGATCTTTTAATTTATCACAGAGGAAAAGCTTATTTTATTCTCAGATAACTGCATTCAAAAAAGCTTTAGGGTGTTATGAGAAACAAAGTGTGTTTGTTGGGTGACAGCCTTTGCAAGTGTTATATAGAAAAATGAAATAGTTTGGGACATTCATTCCTTTGTATGTAAAATGTACTGCTGTGCCAAGCTCTCAAGAAAGACTAAATGTGAAGAGTTTTGAAAAAGTACTAATTAAAAGTATAGAGAAAACTGTCCAAGCAAATTTGTCATTTTTATCATGATAAACCAACCTGATCTCACGGCAATTCGTACATATGTTACGAGGTGGCTAAATCGTACGAATTTGTACGACCTCACTCATACGAATTTAAACGATTTATTATAAATCGTACGTATTTTACGAGATGCCAATTCGTATGAATTTGTACGAATTACCTAAACTTAACCCCGCCCCTAAACCAACCCATCACATGGTTTTAGACAAATCGTACAAAATCGTAGGAGTGAGGTCGTACGAATTAGTACGAATTGACACAAATTTGGCACCTCGTACAAATATGTACGAATTGGTCGTGAGACTGTGTTGGATAAACTCATAGGTTTAAATGTAAAATCCAATTTGCACCTCAGAGTAAAAAAATGTGAAGTGAGACTATTTAGTGGAATTAAAGCTTTTTATTCTTGTAATTGTGTGTTAGCTTTTCACTATGTTATTGTATATCTCATCCTGGCTAAGTTCCTTCACGGTAGAAGTAATCATTCATGTTCAGCCATTTATGATAAAAGCGCTCTGGTCTTTAAGCAAGCTGTTTCGTTTATTGAATAATTAGCTACACTCACGGATAAGCCAAGGCTAATCTTGGATAAGCTCTCTTGGATTTGACAGGGAAGCGCTGACAGTGAACTGCGGATCAACGCAGTTTCTTTTACGAAGTAACAAAACTTGAAAACGACTGAGATTCCAACCACTTAACCCAAGGTTATTCCAGGGAGGAGCGTCTGTTAAATAACTCTGCCTCTGCTTTAGTGTGTCCTTTCTCACACAATTCTTCAGGTATGTGCACATACATCGAGCAATGCTATTCAGCTTAAGCAGTAAACAAACAGTGACTTTATTGTTTTGTCTAAATAATTAATGCCACTAACTCCAAGACTTTATCTTGGCAAGCACAAATATCTGTTGAAGAAGATGCTGACAACTTATTGAACAATCTGTAGCTCAAACAATACTACAGACATTTAACAAAAATGTGTGTAACGGTGCGAATTCGCTCCCTTTCTCCTAAACACACACATATACACACAGGTTAGGCCCGTGTCGATCAGAGGCTGTTGAAGTGTTTACAGACAGACAGGGCAGATGAATAAGTGATGCCGTTGATGTATAATAAATGGCACTGCTTCGTTACACATT
Organism: Enteromius afrohamiltoni; assembly: GCA_034779775.1. Lineage (NCBI taxonomy): Eukaryota > Metazoa > Chordata > Actinopteri > Cypriniformes > Cyprinidae > Enteromius > Enteromius afrohamiltoni. Next base: position 10,731,234 of record JAUYWG010000059.1, on the reverse strand, counting down.
CTCACAATCAGGAGGGCATTCCAGAGGGCAGTCGGGGATGGACGCCGTGAGCTCCAGCATGCTAACATCATCAACACGCGCCTAACAAGTGCTCTGCTTAAATGTGGGCAGCTGGGCTGGGAAACCTTGTTGTTGTGTCCCACACTGGGATTTGGAGTATTGATAGTATTATGTCTGAAGGAGATGACCGTGTAAATATACTGTTGATACAACAAATATACTGCAAAGGTCAATAATAAGGTTACACAGTATGTGTACTCACAGTGTACTTTCCCATGAAGGTACTGAGTTGTTAGTAAATGTTAAGCTTAGTATCTAGTTATTACCCAGTTATTGTAATTGATATAATACATACAAAGCACGTACAAATGGAACAGGACTGTAAAATAAAGTTTTATTATGGTTATATTATATCAGGCACTTTATACCATGCAAAAAAAAAATTTTTAATAAGTATTTTTGTCTAATTTTTCAGTTAAAATATATCTAAAATCATTGAAACAAGATGCATGTACTTGGGAAGCAACACTTCATAAGATATCAACACTTGTTTACTGGGGATTTATCTTTTTTTCCCACTTGTTTTAGGTATAAACAATTTCAACACAAGTGAACAAATCTTCCAGTACTGGAAGACAAAATATACTTATATTCAAGAAACTGTACAGTCTGTGAAAACCAGCCTTTATATATTATGCAGTGCTGATTCTCGAAGAAAAAGTATTTCGTTTCAAGGATTTTTAGATATGTTATTCAAAAATACACTAAGTAGTATACAGTGTAATTGTTGATGTAGGATTTGTTGTATATTAATACTAATATTAATATTTTTTAGTTGCCTTGTTGTCTATGTATATCTGTGTGTGTTTGGGTGTAGGGTTGGTGTAGGGCAGTATTACGCCATTACACCTATGGAGAGTCCCCATAAACCACATATACCAATGTGTGTGTGTGTGTGTGTTATTTATTTATCTTGCTAGCATTCATGAAATGCTTCTCTCTCTCTGTGTCAATTGGTTATTAATGTCCAGCAGACCCTCTCTTCAGGGCATTTGTGTTGTGGAATGCTTTTCTCTGAGCTGGTCATTCTGTTGCGCTTCTGTTTTTAATCTACCCACCTCCTGCTCTCATCCTTTCCTAATCCTCTTCACTGGAAGAAAAGAGGAAACTGATATTCTCTTCCCATCTGTCAGTAGTTTGAAACTTCTCTAAAGCCGGGCACCATCCCAGAGTCTAAGAACCAAAACTAAGGTTGCAACACAACCTTAAAGAAATTTCCAGCATCCACAAATAAACGTGCATCACACCGGCTCAGTGATTGTGAGAATCTGTGTTTGTCGAGGAAAGTGAACTTTAACGTGTGTTTGCATGGTGATGGAAGCGTAATTTGAAGCAAACATTTGTGTGGTGGCAGGACAAATAAATGTGAAGTCATTTCTTTATTTCTTAGGAGAACTAGAACTGGGGTGTATTTGCATAAATCTGAATGACGTAGGCTGTGTCATCTGGGGTGAGGTTCATCTAAAGCGTCATAAAAGAATTTCAGGGGAGCTGAAATTGTTGCATCAAACCTGTGTTATCGGTGGGCACCAGTAATGTGATTTTTGTGGTATGTTATCTCTCTCTGAAAGCATTTTTACCTTCTTTTGTAGCGTGTACATGTGCAGAATGTTTAAATGCTGTTGGATGTTCAAGGCTTTTTTGGAATTAATAGAATTTTTGGGGAGGAAATCCTAATGTGTTACCGAGTAGCACAGCTGGACATGGACCTCAACTGGCTGAGCCAAATGGAGTGAGTACCGTAAGAGGGTGAGATGATCAAAGAGGCCACCCTGAGGGGAATTCGAGGACAGGGACTGACTGTAACTATCTCTATTAGTTTTATTGGCTTGCCCCTCTGGTAGCCACCTCCTCCACTCCCCTCAGGCCTGCCATATGATGAGTGTCCAGGGGGCCTCTACCCCCAGGGCCGTCCCTATAGGGTCACGTGGGGCTCTGTCAGCTGGGAAGCCTGCCACCAGTTGCCTGGTCAAAGTGGTGAAGCATCGACCATGTCTTGATGGTATCTCTCCCCATCTAATTAGATGCTTAGCCCAGTCATTAGACTACAGTTGAGCTGACACAGAACAAAGTGTGTTATGTGTCACTGTGTTTTGGGTCTCCTCTGAAAGGAACCTGTGTGAGAGGGGCGCAAAGGGTCAGCTGTGAAACTAGGAGGTTTCGTTTCAACTTTGACCTCTGGCTCGTACTTCTCAGCAGTGAGAACCGAGATACAATAGGACCCATGGGTCGTTGTGACCAGTTACAAAACTGCCACTGCAGGAGTCCATACGGAGCTGTTGTTCAGGCTCAGAGTTGCGTTCACAGGGCTTACGACCTCAGCCGTCAGCCTCCGAGTAATTTCAATCTCTCTAATTTGCGCTTGGTCCAAGGCAAACTGAATGGTTCCTCTTCATAGCATCAGTATATAGTTTATTTAACACATTTCTTTTTGTTTGAGTAGATGCATACAAAATCACTAACTTGATTCTTAAATGTAGTATTTTTTCTGCAAGTGTAGAGTCAAATATATATAGATATATTTTTGTATATTTGTAAAAGACTTTGTTCTCTTGACAGTTTGCAAGACAAGTGAACAGCTTTAATATTCAGATTACAGTATGTTCAGGTAAACAGGTTTTTATGGTGAAATTATGATTATGAAGCTAAACTAGTAAGCACAACATTTAGGTTAAGGTAACACTTTAGAATAGGGAACACTTATTGCCTATTAACTAAGATTAACTACTTTTCCCTCAATGAACTGCTAATTTGCTGCTTATTAATTGATAGTAAGGTAGATGTTAAGGTATTGAGTAGGATTACAAATATAGAATAAGGTTGTGTAGAATTAATCAGTGTTGGGAACATTACTTTAAAAAAGTAATTAGTTATTATCAAGTATTAATACTAAGTATTAATGAGCTGCATGGTCCATGAATATTAATCACGTAGTATACGTTCGCTCGAATTGATTTGCTGAAATCAAAACTGGGACAATAATAGGTGAGCGCCAGCCAATAAGATTGTCATTAGCGTATTAGTCCCGCCCACTACCAGAGAAACCGGCAGTTCTTAAAAACTGAGGAATTCCAAATGAAATCCGTTATTTTGACAGGAAACCACAACAAAGAACATCGTTCACATGTAGCGCATCGGGTCTGCATGTTATGAAACATCTTTCTAAAGAACCCGTGCGTCTTCACAGAGTTTATGGTACGTCAAATACAGCTACTCTGCGCATCCATTGAGATGGACTGAAAAATGCTAATAATATTATAATAAATTATTGTAACGCCACATTTTATTGTCAGTAACGGTAACGGCGTTGTAACGGGGGAAACAGTAATTCATTTGATTACTCGTTACTGAAAAAAATAACGCAATTAGTAACGCCGTTATTCCCATCACTGGAATTAATAGGTGCTTAATTACTACTATAAATGACTAATATTCTACTAATATGCATAGCAATAAGCAACTAATCAAGAGACCAGAAAAATTATGGTTTTAACAGTAAATATGTATATATTTCAGAAGAAAATGCATGTAATTAAAATAAAATAAATGAATACATTTAATGGAATGGAAGTGATTTAGCTCATATTAAATATATGTAATAAATTGCATTTATTACATGTATGATAAAATCATTACACATTCAGTGAATTAAATAGTAAGAACCAGTGTTTAAATTCTTAAGCACCGTATAAAAAATTATTTTCCTGGCAGAAAATTACCAGTATCTTTTATGTTGATTTTATGGACATGTCCTTTAACCCTAAACCACAAAACAATGCAATGCACAGTTCAAAATACAGATTATATACAGATTTGGGCCATATTTTGTACAAACTTATACAAAGAGAAGACTTTGAATAATGTATTTAAACTTATGCATACATTGTACACTTTACCATACACTGATGTTAATCATTTACTTACGTAAAAGCTAGACCTACACTTACTACTTATGTATAAATGTTAACAAATAACAGTTCACATTGATGAGGGAGAACTTTATTCTGCATTCCCTTTATTGAGTGCATTAGATAAAAATTTCGCCATAGTACTAACTATTTAAATTTACGTACAAAAGTGTAAATGAATGTGTAGTCAGCAGAAAAAAGATGCTGGATTTCTATGTTATTTTTATAACTTTCTATAACATAAACTGATGTTTCTCTTTTATTCACATCATACGTTGTATTCAATAACTCCCAAAGTTTAATGAGGCTCAGAGCTCCTCTAGTCTTTCTTGATCACTAACCCTTGAATTGATCCACAATATTTTTCTTTTCTATTCAAATTTCTTATTTAACTTGCCTCAGGCAGCTGGTTTCAAACACTGGACAAAACAGAAAGATCTCCACAATTAGAGAGAATGACAAATTGACAAAAAGATATCAATTGGATGAGTGCAGAAATGCCTTCGCTGAAATCTGTCTGAAAACGTTGTGCATGTTGGACGAGCAGCTATTGCAGATGCATTGCTTTGAAGACTGAGAGTGAATGAAACGAATCATCTCCCTTTTCCTGCTGTTCTTGGGCTCTTTCTTTCTCTGTCACTCTTTGTGTGGGCAAACGGACAGTGTGCAAAGTTACACCCTCTGTCTTGCAGCGCGTGGCTTGTAGCATTGTCTTGGTTTTTCTTTTGTGAGGTATAGGCAAATCAATGACTGAAGCGTTGGTGGGCAATTTGAACTGCACTTTTCAAGGACTTGCTCTCTTTCTGCTGGCTTGTAAAGTTAGTCACTTGCATTGTTTCACTATTGTTGAGCCCTTAGGGTGAGTAAACTGTCGGTCAACAGAAACAGTTCTTTGAAGGACAAGACCATATGATTTATAGGTCTTAAAAATAAATAAACATTTGGTACTGGGTTGCAGTTCTCCTTCTAGATTTACAGTACTGATCAAATGTTTTAAATAATTACTAATAATAATAACATTTACTTCTAACAAAATAAAATTTTTGTAATATTTTTTATTCTTCAGAGCCTTTAGAAATCAATTCTTAATACATTCAGAAGTATAAGTAATTCCAAACTTTTGATATATAATATAATATAATATAATATAATATAATATGCATTGATTAACATATGATGAAAAAATAATGTTCATTGTTAGTTATTACAATAAATATAATACATAATACATTAACAATATTTATTAATTTAACCTTAATGTAAAGTGTAACTATAAATGCTGTATTTTCTAATTTAACACAAAATGTTTATTATCAGCATAAATCATAGCTATTCATTTCATAATTTCATGATTTTCCATTTTATGTCAGAATTCTGTTTGCAATTTTTTTAAATGCTGAAAATGTGTTTTTTCCTGTTTCTCAGATTGGGTAAAATGCATCAAATTGTTAAAAAAGTGCTAACGCATGGCTGATTAGCCACAAACAAATATCCACAGGCCATATCCAAAAGTGATTATTCATGTATTTTCAAGATTCAGTCAGTCTTTGATCCTAAACTGTGGTTAGCGATAAAGCATGCTGATTAATGACGGCATTTTATTCAAATCCACTCATGCAGGTTTATTGAAGCTTGTGTCAATAAGTACTTGTGCGTCTAGATTATTTGTGACCGCTATCGACTGGCCACGTGTAATTTGTCCACTTTGATTCCAGTTTCTGGCTCAGAGATTCTTAGTCCTGACATAAGAAAAACATCTACAAACCGTCCCCCAAGTACCACAGCATTCCCCGTCGTCTCTGGGACAAGGAGAGACATCTCCGGAGCTTTGTCGCCACGTGCACTCGGTAAGAAATCCGTCAAGAAACAGCTTTCATGGGAGTTGCGCCTTTGCCAGATCAATAAATCTGTGGAGCACTTCTCAAGATGGATGACACAGTCCCCTCTTGTTAGCGAGACTCCGTCATCCAGCCATGATCCGGAATTACCTGGATCACAGAGCAAGATCCTTAGGGACCCTGATCAGACTCCATCACATAGCAGTCGTTTAAGGCGTCTAATGAATGTTAGTGTTGACAATGATAGATTTAAACAACTCTTATTTAAGCAGTATGTATGATTTGCACGTGTGGGTGGGGGGGAACTATTCTGAACATTGTCTTTAATAATCTAATTAATGCATTAAATAAGCTGCAAAATACAGTGGTCCTGTAAATGGTTGGACATTGGAAAAGTCTGAATGTCACTGCTTCAGTGCTACAGAAGATATAAAATGTATATTCTCTTCATTTTAACTCTAAATCTATTGGTATTTAAGCCTTACCTAATGTACAATATTTTGCCTGAAATGTGCTTTTTCTATGGTATTTTAACATAAATCCCACTTGTTTGATATTCGGCATGTTGTCCAGAGGGTCCTGGAGGTCAGGCGTAAGGATTTGATTGGCGAGACGGAATTAGGTTGATTAGGATTAGCCGTGGCTAATCATGCGTACGCGCTCCTCTCTAAACCTGTTTATCAACATCACACATTTATTTACAAAATATGATAAATAAAATACAAATGTATGAATTTTAGTACAGCTGCAAGAAAGCATATGTAGATTTGTGTTTGTTCAAAGCATCATGTTTTGCATTACATGAACAAGACTTTGCATTCAATGTTGCTCCATATTTTTAACAGATGCCTTATAATAGCTGGGTGACAGATTTTAAATGGGAGTTGTAATCTCATTGTTGTGCCTCACTGGAAAAGAATATAACATGGCACATTTTTATTGTCATTTCCACCACAGCAGGTGTGGAATACTGAGCTCAGGGTGGTATGTTTAGGCCCTGAAGCCAGTCAATCTCTATAAGCGTGAGAGCTGCTGGTTAATATGGTCAGGTTAACTTCAATGGGACAATGTCAGAAACCTAAGTTGATAAAAAATTGAGATTAACCTTGCAGAGGAACAAAAAGAGGAACTGCAACCACAACCCAGTGATTCCCTAGAACACCCTGACAGTTCAATAGGAGTCCTCATGCAAATATGTTGGTCCCCAACGGTTTTTGGGTTATAATTTGCTTTGTCATAGTTTGTTTTGTAACATATCTGATGTTTGAATTTTCGATTCAAAGCCAATCATCTGTGCTGTTCAAAACTCAGCTTCACTGAGCATATTTATGAATGGGGATTCAAAATAAAAAAAAATATTTTGGTAGATATGGACAAATACATGGCCTGGTTTATAAAGAATAATTCAAGCTTGCTTATGAAATCAAAGAATATAATTTTTGTACAAAGCTAATTTTCTTGCGTTAACCACAAAGCTCTTTCTGGGAAAATCACTTTTTTCTTTCATATAGAAACGATTGGGAGCCACTCATCGACATCATTCTTTATTGATTAACTGATGGTTGGGTAACCACACTAGTGGCTTAATAATGAAGGATTGACGGAGAGCCCTACTAAGTGTGTGTACAAAGGGAACAAAACAGGGTTAAGCACACAACTCACGGGAGGCTAATGACTTCAATGGATGCTATACACACTAGTGAGGAGTGAAGAACAGTTTGGGGCCAATAAAACATATGTTGAGCTGCTGTCTGTCAGCTTTGTGTTGTTATCTGACACACCTTTTATTCATGCCTGTCCTTCTCTTTGCCAGCAACCGTTCCACCTCCACCCAAACTCTCCACTATCTGCGTCAACAGTCTGTTTTAGTGTATTGGTGGGGAAAAAACCTTAGTTGGTTGAAAATTATTGTGGTCTTTAATATCTGCCCTTATAATCCACTCTTCATACCTATTGAAATACAGTCAGAAATGCATTTAGAGTTTCAGCAAAGTGTTGTTGTTTTTGTCTGAAGTGGGTGTGATGTATCAGCAACCAGATGACAGACTAGTTCAACACAATGTCAAGTTGTCATTAGCTATAAATATAGTTTCTTCATGCACAGGTCTGTTTTGACATTTTGGGTGGTTTGCATCTCATAACTTATTGTTTCAGACTAGTGGAAAGAAAACCATCCAAAAAATCCAAAGTACACTTTTAAGTATTTATTTTATTGCACTTGCATCTGTAGATTTCAATTACCATACATAGTTATAAAAGGCCGTTTTCTCAGAATATCTCTGAGCCAAAAAATCTCTGCTTCAGTAGAACTTAATTGTAGAAACTTTACACACCATATATTGTGAGTGTTTTTTTTTTTTTCATATATTATTTGCTTGATTTTATACAATATTTTATTATTAACGTCTTATTCTTTTTCACCCCTCGCTGTATTTTATGATTTATGGGATGATAAAAAAGAGAATACCAAAATGCCCTCTGTTAAAACTCATGTCTACTTAATTAAAAAAGAATTTTGATCCTGGCTTCATGCAGTGTTCAAATTTCTGTTTTAGAAATGCATGCAAAGTAGTGCATATTTCATTAGATAATTCCTTGTTTGCATATTTAACATAACATTTCAGAAAACCTTGTTTGCAGTGTCTGCAATTTTTAATATCATTCATTTGGGGAAGTATGGTGATATAAATTTTAGCAATTTTTCACCCTACTCAGGTTTCTAGTCTCAATTTCATTCATGTTTAGCATTTAACTCATAAAAAAGTAACTATATATAGTGACTGATGGCCCAGCCCTGTGATAGATTAATGCTTCTAATATTGACAAAAAAATACAAAAATAAAGCACCTTTGACAAAAAACAACATACAGTATCATATGCACGCAAAAACTTAATATTATCTGCATGCCAAATATGCGCATGTTATATATATACCCCAAGTGAATTTTTTTAAGTTTGCATTTTTATTTGAAAAAACAAGTATTAGAGAGGTCACGTTTGGCCTACTAACAAAACCTGAGACCTCTGGGCCTGTGTGGCTGTTTCTCGTGGGGCTTACTGCAGTGAGAGAGAGGTGGAAATGATTCACTCTGCTGTGTATGCAATATTTAACGCCCTTAGCCTGGGTCCCATTAATGGAGCTTTCCCTTTCGCTGCTGTTTTCTACCTCTCACTCAAGTTCAGAGGAAAAAAAAACTCTCTCTTACATGAATTACATTTACATCTCTCCAGACTGGAAGGATCAGCAGCTTTTGCAACTTCTTTGGTGAGGCAGAAAATGATTTTTAGTGTTAATAATACTCCATTGAATGTATATCATATGGATAATCCAATAATTCCCTTTTTGCCTGTAAAAAAAACAGTACAAGGTCTTGGGGCAAAATACTATTTCAATATGAAAGTGTAGAGGGGTACTTATTGGCTGATTTTAAGTCCTAGTTGCTTATACAATTCCTGGGGGATGTGATCTATCTGTTGATGTGTTTGGTCCAAGTCTTTTAAAATTGGTGGTGCTATCCATCTTATTTTGCAATGTGGAAAGAAACTAATTCATGTGATTGCATTAGAATTCTGATGGGTTAGCTCTTATAGGTAAATAAGTATAAGAATAAGAGAGTGAAATAATACCAGTTTGTGATATCAAACTGCATATTCCAGCTATCTGGAAGCAGATGACTCCAGAATGGTGGCACATTCAAGTTACAAATGGTTGCTCCCACTCTTACATTTAGTTAAAATACCATTTGATTAGTATATATGTACACAATATGTATGTAAACAATGTTTCAGTGTAAAAATCACCTTTGGATATGATGAAAGCAGCTCAATTGTACACAAGTGCTTTTGTAAAATTGTAAGTTTTCTGATTTCAGCATTTATAAACTGTTCCTGGTCGACTCCATTGTAACTGAGTCACCGCAACACCATGACGACTGAATTTTTTGTGAAGAAAGCAAGGCATGAGACAAATGGTTTTTGTGTGGTAAATCAGTATTATTCCACAAACTGGAGCCTTAACTTCTGTTGAACCCGATATATTCCTTGCAGAAATGTCTAGATTTTTCAGAGTGTGGCACAACAGGCCACAGTTCGAGCTCCATCTAGTGATATCCGAGCACTATTTGTGAAAATTCATGCATGCATTTGTGTGGCAGCATGTCAAGCTCACGCAGCGATTCATTTTTGATGATGCTCAGTGAGTCAACTCACTCTAGTGTCACTGTTTTGACAGGCTGTTGTGTGTGATGTGACAAGCTACATTGGCCTCCATTTTCAATCCGCCAGCATCGGCATGACAAATTCACCACAGCACGTGTTGATCCGCTCCTTCCCAATCAGGCCTTTCCATATCATAGTCCCCAGCCGCAGAGAATAATGACATCGCAGGAGATCATTAGGCTTGGGTTGACGGACAGGCCATGTGATTCTCTACCTCCAAAGTCCACAAGGCAGTGACCCCGGCACCCAACCTTGATCTTGGGGCTTCGGCCTCTTTCTTTTGAGACTGCCGAACAAGTGGCTCCTGGTGTTGTGGAAGAGTGAGACTTAAATATTTAATCTTTCCCTTTTTTCGCCCTCCCTCTGCCCTCCCCTCATATAATCCTGCGGTTCCAATGCCCTGCAGCTGTGAGTGACAGAAAAGCACATGGTGCCCTATGAAAAATGTATCTTCAGAAGCTGACACTGTATGGGAATTTTACTACAGGGACAAGGCTTGATCTTGCGATGAAATAAATATGTTTCCTCTGCTTTGTGCCATAGCAGGCTTCACGGGATGCCGGCACAGGTGTCGAGTCGAACTTATGTAACATCAGATACCCGTTGTGCTGGAACAAAGAGGCGCTCCATCTTCATCTGCGTCTGCAGCCATATTTAAGACAAGCTGTTGTTTTTAAGCATTCGATCGGAGGCTGGGAAGTTTTCATACTCAATTTAGGGCTTCAGGATGCGCCAGTGCTGCTGTTTAGAGCCAACAGAGCTGTGAGGGCTATCATGAAAGGGGGAATATCTTGATAAAGGTTTTCCAAAAGAATTTCTGCTCAACAACTCAGTTTAACCCTCCTGGTTTACCGTTTATGTTTGGCATCCCAGAGTGTATACAATCATAAAGTCTCACTTTATATTAGGTGGCCTTAATTACTATGCACTTCCATTCAAATTAATAATTTGGTACAATGTGCATACGTGTTTTTACATTGAACTTATATTAGTTCAATATTACATTTATAATTTACACTTAAACCTATCTATACCACCAAACCTGTCCTTTACCTCACCCGTATCCCACCTCAGCAGAAGTGTTTTGCAATACAATATGACTTGTTCCATTCATATTCTTGAAACAATATGAAATATGCTTCTCTGAGCTTTTCAAAAGCCATCGCTTTAACAAAGTTGGCACAGAACTTTTAAGAAATTCCACTAACGTTGTAGAGAAATATAACAAATATATAATAGGTAATAAGAAGTGAACTTCTACGGTGTGTACACCATCCAGAGGATCCTGGTGTGTGAAAAATGTTTTTATAACAGATGTCAATAAGAATCTAAAACAGATCTGCATTTTCTTTGTATGTGTGCAATACGTCAAGTTTACATTTTCATCATTATGTCAAAATTACTTGTAAAGTATGATTTTGAGATATAAATGGAGGTTTTGAGTCTGGAACACATTAAGCTGTGATGTTTTTGCAGACTGCGAAAGTTTAAATCCAGCTCTGAACATTTATAATCTTAGTTCCATTTTCTTGTCCTCACTAGATTACTTTATCAATGACAGGCAGGCCCGAAAAAATTGCAAGTAGCTTCGAGGTCTGAGACTACAGTCAAAATCTAGGATTAAAAAATTTATGTGAAATCTAACAGAGTGTTTTAAGACTTTGAAAACTGTAGAAAAATATTTATAGGTCACTAATTAAACATTAAATAAAAAGTTAATTAAGTAATTAAAAGTTAATTGCGCAGCTCTTTGGATCGTTCTTAACGCTGGAGAGTATTATCATCAGGTTATACACAGACTTGCTTACTTAAGCAAACCGAATATTAGGCCTAAGTTAGTCTGATATGTTGCCTATTTGATTTTTAAAAGCACACACGTGCATCATACACTGATAAAATACTTTGTATAGTGACTTAACATTAAATTTGTATTAAATTCTATAGGAATATAAGAGTGATTTCTGGACTAACATTAACACTCAAGCGTGCACCTGTTTGTGTGCTGTGAGCTGCAGAGGACTGCGAGTGTCTCAGAGGTGCTCTAAAGAGAAGGGTGGAGGAAAATGGAGAATGAACGAGTGCTCTAATGGACTTGCGCTAATGGTGCCGAAGCGATTAGAGCAGGAAAGACTCTGGACTTCCAGCCCTTGTGAACCCTCACTGACTCTGTGCCATGCAGCTAGAGTGAATTACAGTGCACGCTCACATTTACCTTTCCCTATTTTAAACATACAAAACCTATTTAAATATAGAATTTTACTATCTTGCACACATTTGAAGAGATGTGCAGTAGGGCTTAATAGAATATAGGCTAGATCTTTAAATATAAAAGCATAGAAATGCATATGACACAAATTTTGTAGGCCTACCTACAACTATTATGGCATGGCAAGGCAAGCGGTAGTGCGAGCATTATGTTTTTGTTTATATGGGGGGGGGTTGGTGTTTGTGTGTGTGTTTGTGGTGAAGGCAGGGAGTCTTCATTAAGCAGCTTGTTGACAGTCTTTAATTTGATGCAGAGTATCTCAGTGGGACTGCTTGAGTGATCTTAATGAAGAGAACATCAGGTGCTAATTAGCCACCATTAAATGTCACTAATATAAAAATGGCTGATTGCCAAGTGCCTCTTTTGACAAACAAGAGGCAACTTTCTGCTGTCAGACCAGTCACTGAATTCTGTTCAACTACTGCCACCTGGAGGCGGTATGCTGGTAATGCAACAAAAGGGCAGTCTTAAATTAAATGAAGGCAGTCTTGGTGAGTATAAGAGACTTGAACATAATGAACAGACAATAATTAACAGTGAACAATAATATATTTATTTATTCATATTAAAATTTATAGAAACTGTAGCAGAGTGTACTAGGTTTGCAATATAATTTCTGCATTTGTGTCAACAGCAAAAGAAAACCCCCACTGTTGCATTCCCAAATCTTTGGAAAAAGGATGGAAATGCAACATTTTCAGTTACTGCTTTAAAAACTGTAACAAATGAATGAAGTTATTGTGGAAATTTGTCATCACAAATCAAGTCTATAAAAGGGTCCATTAGACTGTTGTGGGTGTTTACTAAGGCGTATAGCTATATGGCTAATGGTTTCTGGTGGTCGCTCACCGTTTTAAGTCAAAAGAGCTCACCACAAAATCTACATGCTATTATGGTCACCAGTTATGACTCATGTCCCTTCTTCAGTGTGAATTTATGGAATTTTCTTCGACCTTTTTCTGGACAAGATGTTTGATTAGAAATCTCACCAATCCTATTTAACCACTTTTTAATTGATTTGTGTTGTATTTATTAGGCCATTACTGTGTTTAATATAATAATATTATTGTAAAATTTTCTTATTGATTCTTATTTGGCCGTGTTTGTCCTGCTCTTAAGGTAAAAAAAAAAAAATCCTTTCTTTTTCCACAGACATTGATATCAGATGACGGGCTTTCTCGTCTGTCCAGACCCCCTGCTCTTTTTACCTGAACTCCATGGGGGGTTGAATATGAAGAGGGGAGGGCGAAGGGTGTCCAGAGCGGGAGGAGGTAGGTCATTGGAACATTAGATAATCAGTGTGGGCTAATGACCCCTCCAGAGAGAATCTAATCCATTGAGCCTTAGGGAGCACTTCTCCCTACCCCCTCGTTTCACAGACAACACTGCTGAATGCTGAATCCAAAGTGTGTTTCCTAGTGTGGGGGTGTTTACATTTAAAATCTATCACCATGTCTACACTGCAACAAATCAACATGATGATCAAGCGATATAATCAACATTATAATCAGCTTCAGTTGTTAGGATAAAGATAAAAATCTTGCTTTAGTCCCACTTAAAGTGAATCTTTATAGTGAAGTACATGTAAAGAAGTCTAATAATAAATGGCATAAATATGGTCTGTAACAGATTTAATGAACAGAAAATATTTGTATCTGTCACTGCATGTGGAACCTTTTAGATTCATGAAAGCCTATATTGCAGAAGATAGAAGATATTTTCCACTAATTCTCACAATAATATTTAAACTTTATGACTAGATCAATTCATTTTAGACTTACTCACCTTAAATGTCCCATTTTTATTCACAGTAGCTTATACTGTACATTAACTTTCCGTAGTGGCTGATACACGACACATTCAATACACACAACACAAATGCACAAAAAATCATGGATCTAAATAAGTGAAAAACGTTCTCTGCCTGTATAAAAGGACAGCTATTGGCCAGAATTCAAAGTGGACCAGACTGTTTAAGCCATTTTATAGATTACGCACACTAACTTGTTCTTCACTTCAGACTGACAGCATGGCTTCACACTAAGATAAATCGAAAGAGACAGCAGATTTTTCTAAATTAGCTGACTAACATGCTGGAACACTAGCTAATCAATATTCAAGTGTCTATCAGCAGCGCATTGTTCAGAAAATTTAACCTGGTGTCTGAATGAATACATTTTTCTTCGCGTTTTTTCTTATTATTAATCTCTCTGTCTGTATTTCCGATCATTCTTGCTCTTTGTCTGGTTGATAGATCAAAAAGGTCAAAGTCCTTTCCCCAGACTTCCTTATTCATACATTCAGTCATTTATTATATTGCAGGATATGAATTCTTCCTCATAGAGAAAAAAATGACAGCTGTTTTATTCCTCGTTATGTCTCGTAATTGCGAAATATGGTTTGTCATTGCTAAATCATGTTTCGTCAATGACGTGTGTGTAAAGTGTAAAGTTATGTCGCATATTCTGGTCTGTGCATTAAATATCTGAGAGAATTTGAAAGATTCATATAATAGGGAAGCATAAATCTTGCTCAAAATATATGTGACAAATGCGAAAGTGCTGGCAAAAGTTCAGTAAAGTTATTGAGGAAGTCACAGCCATTTGATCAGGGCTGTGACATTTTATCTGACTGAGTCATGCAGGATTTAGTTAGTGTTTAAAATGTGTCTTCTGAGGAATTTCAGCATGGCATGTGTCAAACAAGTCAATATTTCAAATTAGCTTTGGCACAGATCTTCATGATTTCTAATCAGTTGATTTTGAAATAATGAAATGAGTGTTTTCTTTCAGCATACAGAAGGAATGAGGCAACAAATAGTCATGTGCAAATACCTGTACATTTTCACTGCAGTACAGCAGAGGGTGGTGTTAGCCAGAAAGAACAATTCTTTGGACACTGTTGAATTGTTCAGTTGAAGAATCTTGAATCTGAAAACTAGTATAGATATATTATAATAACCAAAATATCCCATGATGTATATCCCAGTAATGGCTTATTACAAACTAAAATACAAGGTATAATACAATACAATACACAGTAAAGCGCTGTATAAATGCATCATTCATTCAATCATTCATTAAAAAAAGAAAAAAAAATAGTGTACTTTCCCACTAGCACTACTCACTAGAAATCGACATGCTTGGAGACATAAGAATGTCAGTATTAGGCATAATTTGTACATTTAAATAAGCATTAAGGCTGGTTAGAAATCAAAATCATAACATTAAAACTACATACTTTCAAAAATGTATTTAAAACAATGAATGCACATCAAACCTGAACTTCTTCTACCAAAACATTATCAAAGAAATGAAAGACACCATGTTTTTAGATCAGAGGATGCACTGATGTTATTTACTCTTATAACTTTTTTTTTCACTACACAAGAAGACAATCAGTCCCAGCACTCATGTGTCTGAACACAATGAAAGAATTCATATTCAGGACACTGAATAAACAGTTCTCTGCTGGTCAGACAGGACAAATGTGGCAGTTCTGTAGAGGTTTAACAGCGTTTGTAGCTTCATAGTTGACTTCCATAGACAGTGATTAGCACATTATCTGCTTGAGTTTTGTTAGTATAGTATGTCTTGCTGTGTAGGGATTGAGATTTTTATAAATTACAATAAAAATATACATTAAAATGTAGCATTGGCAAACTATGTTTAATTGTTAGTCTTGCCAGTTTTGTCAGGTCAGTTAATGTAGTCAAACACTTACTTGGGCAGATCTATTGCAGGTTTTTGCAGTCTTTTATCAAGGTGTAGGAGTCATTTTTTTATAGTTTTGGGCGTTATCAACTTTCACTAATATAAATGCTGTGCATTTTTGTACAATGAAACTGTTTCTCAAAACGATTGTTTTTAAGGTGTGGCTCTAATTTTTGACTTGCTATTGTACTTTACATTGTGTACCGGAATAGATGCAGCATTTTTGTAGAAGGGTACAACCCAAGGGTGTAGTGATCATGGACGCAGAGTTCAGATTCAGTAGTTTTACATATGAGGTCAGCTGTTTGGATATTGAAATGTAAAAACGTTAGATTTATTATATATATATATTAGCAACACTATCCATTGCTATACATTTTGGTACTTTATTTTATACATTAAAATCAATTTTATATTATGTAAATATTTTTACATAATAGATTAGATTATATAAAATAATGTATTAGAAAAATCTCAATGTTTCCATATATACCTATATATATTGTGAAAAGACGATGTGTTGATTTCTCAGAATATGAGTTCTGAGTATTCATAGTATTGTTTGTTTTCTTTCTTTCCTGTGTAATTATTCTAAGTTCTAATAACACAAATTGACAAATATGTAGCACAGATGTTTTACTGAAAACTATGATAAATATCATAGTTACAATGAAAAACAAATGTAACTTTACACTGGAAAAGAAAAGAAATAAAAGGGAAAAAGTTGTTGCCTTAAGTTTAAGAAAAATCTATTTTTACTAATTATTTTTAAAAAAAGTTAACATTTTTTGAAAAAATGTTATTAGTTAATATAACAAC
Organism: Enteromius afrohamiltoni; assembly: GCA_034779775.1. Classification (NCBI taxonomy): domain Eukaryota; kingdom Metazoa; phylum Chordata; class Actinopteri; order Cypriniformes; family Cyprinidae; genus Enteromius; species Enteromius afrohamiltoni. The sequence continues at coordinate 10,714,412 of JAUYWG010000059.1, read as the reverse complement.
ACATGTTGTCATGACAAATTATTCATATCATTTTTTACAGTGTAGCTTTGAATTGAACTAATATTGTATTTTTAATGCATGCTTTCATTTTTTAAAATCAAACTAATTAATTCTGTCTGCTAAAAAAATCCTGCAATTATAGAATACAGAAAGGAATTTGTTGACAACCGGGTTAAAAAAGATCCGTAATGGAATGATGACTGACTAGTACTTTGTTATTTTATGGGAAAAAAATGTGTATGTGTGTGAGAGTGTCAGCACTGTCTTAGACACCGGCGCTGCATTTATCCACTTCATCCTCACTACACATCCACCCTAGGGAAAGGCCTGTAAAAGCTCTGCACTGTGAGAACGGACTTTATCAATGTGTTTTCACATGACGATGTAATACTCTGTCTGCGTGTTTGTGTCTAGTCCGTCTACACCTGTCACTGATCGAGCTTATGGCATAAAAGTATCATTGTAAGCATTACATGCCTGGACAGCACAGAGATAACCCAAAAGTGTGCGTAGGTCAGGTTTAGATGAAAACTTAATTAATGTAATGTAAATTAAAATCTAAAAATTGCTTGTAATGGCTTGGTTTTGACATGAGTAGGATTGAGTTTTTGTATAGTGAGTTTTAGTTTACTTTATTGGCTATTGTGCGCATAATCATTTCAGCAGTCTACACTGAACAATGGTTCCACTGCATTGAGCAGAGCTCGTCTTTCTCTAAAGTCGGCTCTATGATTTCCCTGTTGGCTCTGCGTCAACAGCAGCCGTCAGTAGCTCTTGTTAATCTAGTCATCACAAAGACACCATAGTCTTCTTCACTGACAGCTGCTGTCTTACAGGGAGGGTGACCCAACCAAAACGCACCCTTAAATTTTATGCTAAGGATGTTATGATTGCCCAGATATTCACATTAGAAATTTGCAGTTAAACCTAAGATGGACATGAACACACGAGAACATATGCAAAGCACAGTGTATACTAGACATCAACAACAAAAGAGATTTCTACAACGGAGAATGTAGAACCCTTTCAAAATAAACAGCTCTAATTATTATTATTATTTTTATGGAACATCCTTTTTTAATGGATTTAAAACCCGATGTCCACTAATGTTTTGTTATGTTGTATTTTTCATAACCAGACATGGATGTTCCCAAAACATTTGAGAAACCAACAAGTGTTATTTCATTATTAATTGACAAGCTGATTCTATCTATCAGAAAAAATTCTTTTGATGTTTGACAGATCATAGAATTTACAAATTTGTAGATTTTAGATACTTTGTTCCCTTTCAGTTGGTCACTCCGAGTCATGTTGGATTTGACAGACGAATTGGGATCTCGCTTAGAGAGACCAATCTACTTCAAGTATATTAAAACATGCCAATGAACATTGCATCCAGCTGCAGCTGATCACAGCTTGAGGATAAATGAGCAGCTGGTGCAGCGCATATTCAGCTTTTCGCTTCGGAGCCGGATCTTTCAGCTCCCCTCTCTATTTCAACAAGAAGGGCCAGTGGCTGGCATGATGACGTTTTGCAGCGGCAGTAGTTCCCGTGTCGATTGGGTTGCCACATCAGGTTGCACTACCCCCTGTTGTGTGTAAGGGGCTATCTCCCCTGTGCACGTCAGCACACTAGAAGAGTAGCTTACGGGTGGAATGTCTTTGTAAAGATTTGTCTTTTTAAAAATGTCTTTCCACCCGTGTGTTTCTCAGTGGTGTTCTCTTAGACCCCCGGGATGCCCGATTATAGTTGTGCTTTTATTTCTGCAACAGGGGTTGGAGCAAAGGCTGTCTCCCTCCACCCTTAAAGTCTATGGGGCTGCTATCACTGCTAACCACAACCATATAGATGGCAGGTCCGTTGGTCTTCCATGGCCCCCCACTGCACCCACTTGGGACTTATCTGTAATGCTAAGTGCACTACAGCAAGCCCCATTCAAGCCTTTGCCTGCAATTGAGCTGAATTTTCTGGCCATGAAGGTTTGCTCCTGCTCGCTCTGGCCTCCATCAAGAGGGTTTGGGTCCTGCAAACATTTTTAGTCAATGAATCTTGCCTTGAGTTTGGGCAGGCAGATTCCCAGATAATACAGAGGCCCAGCTACATGCCCAAGGTTCCCACTACTCCATTTAGAGATCAGGGGGTGAACCTTCAAGCGCTGCCCTAGAAGCTGTCCGAGCACTAAGATGCTACGTTGACCAGACACAAAGCTTCAGGACCTCAGACCAGCTCTTTGTCTGTCATGGAGGCCGGCAGAAGGGGAATGCCGTCTCCAAGCAGAGGATGGACCACTGGATAGTGGATGCCATCATCCTGGCCTACCAAGCACAGGGTGTGCCCTGCCCCCTCAAGTTATAGGCCCACTCAACAGAAGTGTGGCATCGTCCTGTGTGCTGGCACGTGGCGCCTCGCTGACAGATAGTTGTAGAGCTGCGGGCTGGGCGACCCCTAACACGTTCACTAGATTCTATAGCCTTCGTGTATAATCAGTATTCTCCTGTGTTCTCACCTCAAACAGGTAGAGTCACTGAGAGGCCCAGTTTTGATCAGCTTGTTAACTTCTGTTAATTTTCAGAGTGTTCATACAATAGACCCTGTTGAATTCCTCTGTCCCCTCGGCAGCTGAATGTGGTGGAGCATCTGGCGCCAGGCCCCTTACTCAATGAATCCTTGAGAATCGGGCTCAAGGGTCCATGTGGAGTACCCGAGAGGACTCCATGTGTGTATTCCACAGTTAAGACCTAGAGCTTGTGTTTCCCCGGCAGACTTTCTGCTATCTTAAGAGGGTTTAATCACCTCCAATTTTCCATTTGCACTGAAATACTGTCCATATGAGTACATCCTGGGACCGCCTATGGGAAGGCTGGAATGTTTAATTTAGTATATAAATAAATATATATATATATATATATATATATATATGTCTGTTTTGTGGACCAGTGCTGCATTTGTTACATCACAAATGCACTAAATATTATTAATAATATTATTGTAAATTAATAATGATTTCCTATTTTAATTAATTCCTAATTCCTATTACATTTTTCTGCAGTGTCACATGACAGAGAAATCATTCTAATCTGATTCTAATAATACAATATATATTTTTGTTTTTACAAATTCCCCAGTTTCCGTAATGTGATTTTTGTCACTTTCACTTTTATTTATATAGCACTTACAATACAGATTGTAGCAAAGCACTGAACATTATCAAATAGAAGAACAGAGTAATGGTAATGTATAATGGCGAGAATTAAACTTTATTTATCAAATGCAGAGACGGTCTCTGTAGTCAAGACGACGGTAATCACTGGAAATCAGGTGTCCCCAATCAGGAAATCAGGTATTTGCAGGTGTTGCCAGGCCACATTTTTCTCAATATAAATAGGCTCCATAAATAAACTAAATGTTTTATTTATTTGTTATAAATTACATGTGTCCTCTTTTTCTCATCTCAGAGAGTTATAAGAGTTGCTTTGACTAACTCTTAATTGTGGTCTAGTATTAAGTCTGTTGGCAAAAGGGAACCGTTTACTTGTACCAACACATCCAATGTGCTATTTTACCCAACAATACTTCCCTAATATCAAAGTCTACACAATGACACAACAAAAGCATAGACTGCTGTGGTTTCTTTGAACCTGAAGAGAAATATTTAGCCTCATGTCCAAACTAGTCACGGTTAATTCCTACAGGAAAGTGTGCATATTCATACAGCAGCCATAAATTGACTTTAACTCTCTTGTCATGATTTGTCAGCATCAGATGATTTAAAACAGTCAGTTGCTAAGAAAATGAATATGTCTGTGGTAATACCATGCAGTTAGATGCACAAAGCTACGTTTTCATACACTGCATGATCAATGATGATAAAAAAGCGAATAAGAAAGGAAAATTCAAGTATACATTATAAATGCCTATGACAATTTTAATTCATTCTGAAGACTTGCAACTGTCCACAATTGCACAATTAGAAAATTGGGGCTTTATGGTACAGTCACTTTATCAGGGAAAAAAGGTACATTGTCTGCCATCAAAAGTGCAGCGATTACGCGAGTCTATTTGAACTTTCTGTTTCTGGTAAATGTGACCTGTATATGAGGCTGTTGTGAAATCGGTGTGGCAAAATCTTTTGTCCTGACATGAAATTCCTGTTTAGTGCTGATTTCTATGGAAATGACTGTTTTTTTTTGAACAGTAAAAGTTTTTTTTCACCTTTATTAAAAAAGATGTTTTATTATCTAGCGCTACTATTCTCAACTTGTTTAACCAGTTTGCGCAGAAAAAGCAGGAATTTTCCCCATAATGATTATTAGTATTGCTAACTTAGTGGTTTATGAATGAACACAGAAAGACAGATTGATTCCAGCAGTCTTATACATGAGTATTAATCACAGCCAAGTTTTGGCGGCATTAGGCAATGGTGGAAAGTTCACCATTAACCATCCCACCAAATCCCAAAATTGAAAAACGACACCTCTGGCACAAATCAAAAGCTAATTCAGACCTTCTCATTTTCAGTTTGCCGTTGTGTCTCAATCTGTCGTTAGAGCCTTTGTTTTACCTTGTTTTGTATAGCATCTATGGGAAAACTGATGCAAGCTCTGAAATAATTTATCACTTCTAGCACCTTGCGGCAGTGTCACAATGACCCGAGGCTCTAAGTGAGGAAACAGCATCTCGCCGCTCGTGCTGCAAGACAAAAGCACAGGTGAAATTCCACACTAGTTAGCGCTTAGTTGGCTGTGTTACCACGCATGCAGCTCCCCAAGGTCCTGTCGTTTAATTAAACGCTGTTTGGCTGTCACAGGTTACCCCTCGTGCTTTGTACGTGTCCTGGTTGTTTGGCTGTTCTGTGTCAGGGTAGTTTGATACCATATGAAGAGTTCATTTGCAAAAACCGATAAACGCCGCTGATTGACATGCATTATTCTCGACATATAGCGCAATCTGAACCATATACACATACTGTCCACTTTCAAGGCACACTTTATTCAGGTCAGGTGACAAGGCTATTTTCACTTTAAAAAGACACACAAGTTTAGTCAAAGTTGACAAAGTGATTGAATATGGATAATTTCAACAAACTTCGACGAAAAAAATAAAGCACATACTTTCAATGAATTTGAATTTTGCAAATTACCTGTACTTGCTAAAGTTATTATTACTTAATCAAAATAACCCAACTGCTATTTGATTGATATTACTGTGCCATAAAAAAATATGATTTCTGAAAAAAACTAAATTAATTACCTCTTCATATCTACATGACCATTGCCATAACACAATTACGATTTGTTTTAGGGTTTGTAATAAAACAGTTCATTAAATTGCTTGTTTTAACAGCTCTGTTGCAACTTAAAAATAATTCTTAGGTTTAGTGCAGGTGTATTTTTTATCATAACATTTTTATTGGATTGTGTCTATGTATTCCCTTTCAATGGGCAAGAACAAACGCCACAGGCATTTCACTTCATTTACGTCAAATTATTTTTCCATTTGCTCAGCAAGTCACGACATTGTTGAATTGTCATTGAGCCTGTGTTACTCACGTTGCCAGGACAACCGTAAAAAAGGACATCCTAACATTTAAATCACACGCAAAACTAAAACCACAAGAATGTACAACTGTTCCCGCCCACTGCTAATAGCTCTGAATGGAGTCTCCTGACGTAAGTAGGCAGACCATCATACCTCCAGCTGTGAGAAAATTCTTGAAAAAAGCTTTGATTGACATAAAAGTCCTTCAATAAGAATGAGTCATTGTATTGCACCACAGTTATGGCTACCTTGCACAATAAACTAAGCTAAAATTATGTTAAATAAAATAAATTGGGAAGACTTAAGTATAGGATATACACCTTACGTGTACTTAATATTATAATAACAATGCATTATGCATAATTACATGGAACCAACCCTAAACCAAACCCTCATCCTAAACTTGACCATTTAGTAAGTAAATGTAGTTAATTAATATTACTCAGTTCTTAAATTACAAAATACACTGCAACAATTACATCTTAAATCAAATAAAATGGATGTTTGAATTTTGCTTAGCTAAATGGTTTTAAATATATTTTATCTTACCTTTAAAACATAATTTAAACAGGTTTGACCTGTTTTGGTTTGAAAGTGTGCTGATAATGCAATCTTACTATGTGACAGTTCAGTGTTTTTTGTACTGCAATACTGCAAGTATGTATCACTCCGTTAATTAAGTCCTGTTAATCGTCTTTTACCAGAGTACCATCAACTTTATAGGTAGGAAAACTTCAGAAAGTTAGAAAAAAAAAACATTTCACTATCACTTTCCCTCCATTTCTGTAAATGTACATTATCACTAGGTTTACTTTCCATATTCATACCATAAGCAACACCAGTGCAGCTTAAGTTCCTTATTATCTTTATAATTAATATCTAATAGAATTAAATTAGTGCTGTCAAATTATTAATCACGAGTAATCACATACAAAATTAAACATTTTGTTTATGTAATATATGTGTGTGTGTATATTTATTATCAATATATAAATACACACACATGCAGTATATATTTTGAAAATATGAACATGTTTTTTTTTTATTTAAACAAATATAATATATATTCCAAAATATATACACATATGTGTGAATTTAAATATATATAAAATATAAGTATAAACATATAAACATAATATAAAAATATAAACATAAATATATTCATATACTATGTAAGCTATGTAAAACTTGTTTGACATCACTATAAATATTGCTACTTAATAAAATAGTTTTTTGTCTTTGTTATTTAAATTATTATACAAGTACATATGTACATGTGGAACAGGACTGTAAAATAAAGTGGTACTTTTTATAAGGCACATTCAATAAATGCCAGCATACCTAAAGATATAGTCCCTGACTACATGTACCAAAGTCAATATTTGGCCTGTATGGTTGCTGAGTAATGATATACACAGTAGCGGTGTAAAAAGAGTTTGCCTCATACCTGTCACATTTATGTGTATTTTAGCATTACTCGAACAGCACAGCAACTGGTACGATTGTATGTTTTACTGCTGTGATACTGCTTATAATTGCTCTTATACTTTAAAATATCTTATCTCCTGCTCTGTATCGAGATACCAAAAATATTCTAATGGACAAAAAAGACCATAGTTAAATTGATTTCTCAGGCCCAGGAGATCCGGTGGACTGATACTACACTTACTGTAATAGTTTACCTTCAGTCATGATTCATACTGAAACAACAGACCGCCTTTGTTCAGTGGAAAGTCCACATGTCCTGTCATTTTGCAAGTACTTTCTAGACTTGAAATCCATGTCTTAACAGGAACAAAACGGAAATAGTTTCATATGGTCATTTGTGACATGATTCATTGTGAATTGCTCTAGAGCTGTCATTTTTTTAATCAGTATATGTGTTTTATTATAAATTGCATCAGGTATTGAGAGAATCTGCAAATAAAATAAAACTGCCATGTTAAGGACTTTTAAATAAGTTTAATATAATTTACAGTGAGGTCAATAAGTATTTGATCACCTTGACATTTTGCAAGTTCTCTTACTTAGAAATCATGGAGGGGTCTACAATTGTCAGCATAGATGCATTTCCACTGTGAGAGACAGAATCCAGAACTAAATTCAATTCAAAATCTTTGGAGGGAGCTAAAACTCTGTGTTGCTCAGCAACAGCCCCGAAACACCTAGAGTGAGTGGAGGAGTGGGCCAAAATCCCTCCTGCAGTGTGTGCAAACCTGGTGAAGAACTACAGGAACCGTTTGACCTCTGTAATTGTTAACAAAGGCTTCTGTACCAAATATTAAACATTTTTGACTCAAGTGATCAAATACTAATTTGACACAGTAATTCCCTTTTTCTTTTTAGATTCTGTCTCTCACAGTGGAAATGCACCTATGCTGAAAATTAGACCCCCCCATGATTATATTCTGAAGTATATTCCCCTTAATATTTACAATTTTGAGCACTCCAGGGTGCTATAGTGTAATTATAGACATGAAATTATCCAGCCATGGTTTCTTGTTTCACAGAAACATATGCAGCAGGGAAAGCAAAGCCCAAATTCCTTAATCATCAACACAATGAGAAAAAACTAATAAAATATTTATGATGTGCAGCAAAAGATAATTGAGTTTTACCAATTAGTGAAGTGGCTTTTAGAAAAGATGATTTTAGAAAATCACCATTTCCACCATCAGGAAAATAATTAAGAATTAAAAAAACAATCTCCAGCATGTTCAGTTGTCAGACAGGACTGGAACTACAAATGGAACTGGCTTCTATGATCAGATGATACTAAAAATTAGCTTTTTAGCAGCAAACACTCAATATGTGTTTGGTGAACACAGGGATAAAAGTCACTGCACTCAAAATTAAGCTTTTGTCATGGCTGGCCCAGTCCTCTGACCTGAACCCTGCAGAAAATTTGTGAGGAGAAACTAAAGAGGAGAAGCACCATCATGGAGCTGGTAATCTAAAGGATCTGGAGAGATTCTGGATGAAGGAGTGGTCTCTTTTCTCTTATCAGGTGTTCTCCAAACTCTTAAGGCATTACAAGAGAAAACTCAGAGCTGATATCTTGGGAAAAAGACTTAGCAATAATTAGGTGCCAATAATTTTGGCTAACATGTATTGGAGAAAAACATTTATTTCATCATGAGTTTTTCTCAACATTTTCAATTGTTTTACTTCAATGAAAGGTTTGAATTTTGTAAAAAAAAAATTATCAAAAAGATCAAATGGATAAACAATGCACTTTTGACTAATTGCTTAGTGTTGTTTTACTCTCTCTTTTTTTATTCAAATTTTTGATCAGGGATGTTTATTTTAGAGAGTGACTAACACTGCTTCATGATGCATACACTCCTTTTTTCTTTTCATTGTTCACAGCATTGTTCTAACTGACACTTCCTTTTGGGATGCTAGATGGAATTATGCAATGCCATTTAAAATTGCATTATTACTGCCTCCATTAGAGGCTTTTGACTGTTAGAGCATGAGTACAATGCAGTAGGATTCTCAGACACGATCTTCCTTGTTGATGTGTTGACACAATTAATCTTTTGACTGACGTACTGAAGTTACATCCAAAGAAATGTTTTTTTTATTCATTCTTTGTGACATGTTTCCTAGATACCTTTGCATTTGTTCCACAAACACACTCTCTTCATAATTCCAGTCTGTGGGTCTTCTGGCATATTCGTTATACTTAACATTAGCCAAATGCTGCAGTCTTTGTGAAGTTTTTGCAAATAAAATCATTTCAAGTAGGAGCACGGTTGATTAATCACAGCTTGCACCGCATCACCTAATCAATCTCCTTATTACACCTGCCCAATCAAATCCCCTTCTACCCACTATAAATAGCCCGTTCTCTTTCCTTCCACACCCTGCCTTTTATGCATCCCTCCTCCACCCCTTCTCCGCCATTTAGCTGCTCTCGCACCTTCCTTTCCGGGGGGGCATGAAAGTACCGAACCGGACACCAAGCTCTAGGCCTAGTTAGGGTTCAAGCCCCCCCGGACAGTACGCCACATATGCTAAACTTTATCCTTCTTGATTATGAGGAAGCGCAAACTCTCGAAACGCAAACCACTAAAAAGAGATGTCGCTTCAAATGACATCATACATATCAACAGACAATCTATAAAACTTGTGACTGCCATTTGGTGTTAAACTTCCCTGAAATCGTAACACTGATTGTAATCATAACACTGAGTTATTGTTTTTTCCTGTTGGTGCAATTCAGAGAAATTTTGTCCAGTTGATGTGGGAGGCAGGAGCATGCAAGTGAAAAAGGAAATAAAAGAGCTTTTAAAGACATAGAGTGTGGGAATCTCCTGGCCCAATTGTTATTAGTTTATGGAGCAACAATAGAGAGTTGATCCCAGAGCCTTCTCTCAGACTGGACTTAAAGTAACCTGACACTGTGGGACCAAAAAAGCAAATGCAAACACACACACACACACAAACACACACGTCTTTTTAAAAAAGTAAAAAAGATTTTTAAGAGCAATTTTAACAGATGCTTGAGAAATTCCACTTGTAAGGGATTATATACTTTCTGATGAATATCTAATTATCACAATTTCTTAATGAATAAAACAATTTCCCCTTAGAAAATCTGAAAGTTAAATTTTGTGATCTCTTTTCATTAACATATTCAGTAATTCCACATTTAAATATATATTATATGTTATTGGAGGAACAGTATACTGTAAAAGATTTAACTGTTCTTCTTTGGTCCTTGCGAAACAGGCTTTCAAGTTTAAGCATCATATTATTGACCAGTTATGCCATAAAAACTTGTGGGCAACAGATGGTTACTGGCTGTACAAGGACAGAATACTATTCAAAAGACTTCAGCAAACAAGTAACAGGTGACATACACCAAAAGTATCCAAAAAGCACAGTTATTATATAGGCCTATTAAATTCAAAATATAATTTGCAAATTAAAATTTAGAAACGTAAAAAAAAAAAAAAGTTAAACTTGAAATGATAACTTGGTTTTTGGCAAATATTTAGCATTCAACAATATACATTTTACATTTTAATATGAACATTTTGATAGGTATATATAGATAAATACCAAATTTTTCAGTGCCATCTTGGAACGGTCAGTGTGTCATCACTCATAATAACAGTCAAATGGCACAATTGCAAAGCCTATGCTTGTAAAGGGGAAAAGCTAGTAAAATTGCTGACTAAATCCGATGTAAAAATATGCTGGTATTTGCTGGCTTTTAATGTATTAACTCAGTATTGTAGGTTTTTTAACTATAGTACCTTTTAACATCATGTCAGTTAATGGCTTTGTCTAGTTGTATTGTGTTAGTTTAGTCAAATCATCTGCTGAAGTCTATCACAGATATAGATATTCTTACCTGCAGACTTGCTCCTGAGTGTTCACAGACCTGCTTTGACAATTTCAATATGGCAGTAGTGTAGCGTAAATAACTGTTGTCAGTATTGTAATTTATTTTATTTATTTCTGTAATAGCTATTATTCAAGTCTGAGACGTCACATGATCCTTCAGAAATAAATCAAATATGTTGAATCGGAGCACACAAAACATTTCTTATTATTATCATAATAACAGTTGTGCATCTCAGTATTTTTTCCGTCCGGTGTCCCTGTCATTCAAAAGGCTTAAAAAACATACTAAATTGTGTTTTTTGAAAATCTAAAAATGCCTGTAGTTTCCTGTAAAGAGTAGGTTTATTTGTAGGGTCAGTGTAGGACAATACCACATACAGTCTGTACAGTAGAAACACCATTACACCTATGGAGAGTCACCATAAATCACAAAAACCAACGTGTGTGTGTGTGCGTGTGTATGGGTAGTTGACAAATAAAAATGTGTCTATGGTTTGACACAGCAATAGTGTAGAAAAAAATTAATGTGCAAATAACATGAGACAAAATACACACCACTGTAGGCTAAAAACTGGTGACATAAAGTTGCTTTAAAAAACATGCATGAAAATGCAGAAAATGGCACATTACATAAACCATTATCTCAAGTTGCTTCAAAAAAATAGGCGGTTGGTTGGATTAAGAAATTTCGACAGCGTTGCTTTTCTCACGCAAGGTCATTGTGACTTTGTTTACTGCAGATGGGCGTATCAATGGTGAAAGACTCAAGTGGCATATTTTATTGATAGTGCACAGAAATTGTTTAACTCCTCGTTCTCTGACCCGATTACATTGAAACGTCATTCCCTATCTCACCTGAAGGAATTCCAGCATTTCCTGGGGCCATATATGGTCTCCTCCCACTGTATTCCGGTGCTCAGAATTGCGCAACTACCCCCTTAAAGTTATATTCAACATCCTGCTTGATCTTAAAGACGTTTTAATGGACATGGACCCACGTCATTTTTGTCAGAGCAAACATACGTCTTCATTAACCCTTTGGTTTCCTTGTGATTCATATAACAGTTATTAATATAAGGTCTGTGGCTAGTCGTTTTTTTCTGTGTATTGATATTTGGTCTTTGTATTTCTATCAATAGGACCTTTGAAGTCTTTTTTAACAAAAAAGGGTAAACAGTAAAAAAAATTACAGTGGTAAGAAATGTCAAAAAATAAAACTTTTTCCATAAGACAATCAACGCTTAATTGTTATATTAATACAAATATATCTTAATGTCACAACTACTTAGTGTCACAACAATCTTCATTTTAAGATTTACAATAGCTCACGTTGTTTGCAACATGTTTGTAAAGCTTTAAATGACCTACACGAAGTCTGCACTTCTGCACTATTGTAAAGTTGGCCATTTTGTTTATCCAGGTGTCTCTTTTCAGAATTGCAATGTATGTGACAATTAGTCTGTGCCCTTGTTGAAATTCACAAGCATCACTGCTTGACCCTTAAAGGGATAGTTAAAACTTAAAGAGAAAAATAAAACTTTGATGTTTATCTGCTTACCCCCTGGGCATCCAAGATGTAGGTTACTTTGTTTCTTCAGCAGAACACAAACAAAGATTTTCAACTCAAACCGTCAATAGGCACCAAACGTTAATAAGCTTTGAGAGTCAAAAGAACATACACAGATGAAAACAAATTAAACCCTGCAGCTCGTGGAGATGAGTCTGTGCAAAAAAAAAAGATTTTTGAGTGAACTTTAAACAAAGCCAATACTCATATATAGACGCTGACATGGTTATATACAAAAAAATCAATCAGGATAAAATGCAATAAATGTGCCTTTTTTATCATAAATTCATAGCTTTTGCTTCCAAAAAATAGATTTTTTTATAGAATTTACAAATTATATGTAATGCAACTTTTTGCTAAAGGTGGCTTACAGTTAACCAATAAACATATGTTTACAGGTTTTTCAGTAAAATTTCCAAACTTACATTGTACTATTTGAAACAAAACTGAACTAACAAGACAGATATACTTTTTGTGTACATATGGTTATAGTTATGGTGATTAGCGTTCCTGCTGGTCAATCTCACACTTATCGAATACTTTTGAGCCGTTAACATTCCAACATTAGGTTGTGCACAAAGCATGCTAGCAACTTTAAAAATCCCTGTCAAGTCTCCGTTTATCTAACGTTTATTGTTCTTAGCTGAAATCATGAAATGAAAACAAATTTGCAAAACAAAATTAATTGCAAATTTGAGTTGACTGTAACTGGATAGTCATAAAGGAAGCTTAACTCTTTGTGAAGGCCACATTGGGTGAATGTGAAATGTGTTCGTGAATATACAAAAAAGTTATCCATATTGAACACGTAAAGTTTTAGATTAATTCTCCTGAATTGTTTGCAGATCTAGAGAGATGTATGGTTCTGATTTGGTTTTTCAAAATCCTGTCACTCAAAGCCAGAAGCAATCGTAAGTTATATTTTAGATTCATTGTTTTGTATATGTATTTATATGTGAGAAAGCATGAGAGGCATAGAGACATGTGCTGCTAATTTTTTCTAAACGCTCGGTGTACAGACAGCACAAAATCCCAACTGTGATTTATAGGACACTGTAATGCATTTCTACATATGAGCATTGTGTTTTAGAAAGTGGTCATGGATTGTATTCACCGGAGGAACAAAAAAAATCAATTTTTCACCTTTTGTCACACTACTCATTCTGTCATTTCACAATGAAAGTCTGGGTGTGTACACGGTTGGTTAGCGCTGCATGGTTTGCTTAGATCAATGCTGATTCTTACCTTATTGAAAAGTACACATTTTAGCTTCAGTGCTGTAATAGGGAAGAACAATCAGGGCCTATTCAGGGCTGAAGGACACCCTCCCTCAGTCAACATTTGGCTCTCAAATCCATAGCCGGCACCGGCTCTCTGGCCCCCGGAATGCATCAGTTACTTTCAATGCTCAGATATTCATTTACAGAGTTGTTGTGAGGCCATTTTGTGAGATGCTAAATGGTGAATGTTCACGTTAGGACATCTGTCATACTCTCTGAGGCTGTAATTGGACAAATGAGGCATAAAAAGAAAGCAAAGCGGCATTGAAATGCAGCACGATTGGATACGTGTGCATTGCCCCATAGCACACGTGTTCAGGAGTGTGTGTGAGAGAGTTGCTGATGTAATTTGAGCTCAGGAAGGTGAGCAATTGCAGGCAGAGCACTAGTAACCACACACTGAAACTCACCGCAATCCATCAACCAATTGCCCATGCAAATTTGATACGAGCCCGGCAAAGACAGGTCTGTTGATTACACAAGCACACATGCCACTCTCAAGGTGCTCAGGCAAGATTCTTTAATAGTTAGTGCACTAAATTCTGCATAAGCATACATTCAGCATCCTAGTCATTCTATTTCCAAATGTGTTCAGGACATCCTGTGATTTTAGCCATGTTTACCTGTTTTAAAACCTATTGGTTTCAAAGTTTCAAAGAGTTCTCTTTACGTAATTAAACTTTAAGGGATGTTGAATGATTGTGACAGTTTTTAAAGAAATAGTTTTATTAGAGTTCAATTACATGTATTATATTTATTTAATGTTTTATTTTCTCCTGTGGAATACATATATTTCAAATTATTTTCATGCAGTTCTTTTCAAAATATTCCCTCTTGTGTTGCATAGAAAACAGTAGCATACATGTATGAAATTATGAGGGTGAGTAAAACACTGCTGTTGGGTTAATTGTTCCTTTGAAATGTGTTTAATATCATGTGAAAAATCATCCTAACCTTCCCCCCGTTTCGGCACCCCTGCAAATCCTACACATATACTCACACAAGTAAAACTTCATTCTTTATTATGGGTTCAAATTATGCAGCGCATGAGATGTTTTGAAATGTTAAAAGTGTATGCCCATGTAATTTATGAACATTCAAATAAAAAATAATAATAAGCATTTAACAACTATTTTTTTATAGAACTCTGTGACCTTAACCAAATTTTACATAAAAGCAGACATTACTATCCTTTTTGGCATTACATAATATACATTTTATATTGAGCAATTTACACAATGCATGGCAAACTGCACTGAGCTCAGTGAATCTTTGCATCATGTAACTTTAGTAATGCAGTAACCCCATTTAAACCCAGGAACAGGTGTTTCCACCTTGTCTGACCTCTCAAACAACTACAGTTCCCTCTGAATTGGCCCTAAACAGTGACACCTGCAGTGACCACGTCTGTTTTTGACTGACCCTGTCTGTCCTCAGGCTCTTTGATAAAACAGGAGGAATGCAGACGATCCAGTTTCCCATCACTTTTTCTCATCCTTTTTCCACATTGCTGCTTCTAGAAATTCATGAAGAAATGAAACACTGATAAATATAACTGGTTGGTTTGGTACTTGATGTGAGGCGTCTGATGGAAACTGATTTGTGCTCTGATTTTTTTCGGCCTGAGATACGCTTCAGACAAAACAATAACAGCTTACAGGTGAAGTGGGATTTACAAATTTTCATTTGTAAGTTAGTCTGCTTTAATATCATCACTATACATGGGCATGTTACAATATGCACTAATGTCTGTGTGGGAGCTATGGAATTATGTTATCATGACTGAGAGAGTGAAGTAATAAAATATTTTTTTTTCTGCAACCTTAAAATCACATGCTTATGTTGTTTATAGTCAATTAAATTGAAATAATTTAATTATGAATAGTGTAAAATTAATAATGCAGTATTTAAACCTGATTTAATTTAGCGTGCGACTAGTTAACTGCAATGAAATTGATAAAGTAAGCAAATAGCCATGAACAAGCTTGGGTTTGTTCTCCCAGCCTGTTGTCTATAAGATAAGATGATGTACAAAACCAGCTAATAAACGAGTCCTGCTGAGACCATTTATTAGCATGATATTTTGGTTCATAAATCAAACAGGGTTCTCATCACAAAACAAGTTCGTTTTCATACTGAGCAAAGAAATAAATTGTTTACAATTTGATAGCCTCAGTGTAAATTTTCTGATGGGTATACAGAAAAGCAACGCCTCCATGTTATACACCTCTCAGGTGAGCCACGCCTACCTTCTCTGTGATTGGAGAAGGCGCTCTTCTCTTCGCTCTGAATGGCTAACGCAGCTGTCACTCAGATACTACGTTTTCACAATGTGATACTTTACAACAGGTAAGGCTACCTGAGTGACATAGGGAGGGTTTTGGATACACCGCGTGTCTGGATGTAACGACAAGGACGTTAAACAATAATTACGTATATGCGTATTCTTAAAAAATAAGATTAAAACATAATATTCGATATTTGCATATAGAAATGGCAAGTGTAGGACTGGCCGTTGGCGCTCCGATCACAGAAGAGAGGGCGGTTTTCACGCAGCTGAAACCCGTGCGGATGTGTAGCGCGGATGGGCCGGAGGACACGTCTGTGTTCGAGGACGTCAAACCCCCGGTGAGACTAGCAACAAACGCTATCGATATGGCTCAGGTATGACAGGCGCTCTGTGGTGTCTGACTTAAACTGGGAAACAAAAATATTTTTGCCTAAACCTCACGAAAGTATACTACAACAGATGCACTTTTAAGGGAAAGCACTTGCTCAGTAAAAAATGGTCTTCTCGAACGGCTTTCTGTAACGCCAGTGTCTTTCTGAACGTGTATTGTGTATCAAATATTTAAAAAAAAATATTACAGTTATTTCTATCAGTTTGAGCTCTCGTTTGAGGTGTGCATGTATCTTCACATAAGGGTCAACTTAATTAAACATTTAATAATTTAGCATGATTTAGTATGAATAATTGCTTATGCAGTGTATTATTAGTAGCAGTATTATTATTGTTATTATTATTAATCTACATAGTATGTTAGTATTTATGTAGTGTTTTTCAGTAATTGAAATCAGAATCTGAATTAAATTATTTCTTTTCTTTTTTTTATTTTATGCTGCCCCACATTTATCTTTCAATTTGCATGCCAGTTTCCCAATAATATATCATATAATATAACAATAATAAACACTGACTGCATACTGTTCTGTACATAGTATAGTTTATATTTGACTCTTACTAATAATGAATAATAATAGACAAATTCTGAATAATAGACAAATGCTCAGCAACTTCAATGCACGGTGATGTAGAAAATCATAGTGTTATTTAACACCGTGATATATTATCCAAAAGTTTAAGATTTAGTTTGCCCCAAGAGAACATTCAGATTTTTTATAGTTTGTTCTTTTTGCCTTTGGTCAGACTGCCTTTAAACTTAAAATCACAATGGTCATAAGTATCTGCTATACATTTCTTTGATGTTTTATTTTGTTTTCTGTTTTAATGATCATGTGTAAGTCTACAATGGCTACTGAAAAAAGTTCTAAAATGTGAATCGAATGTGCTGTGTCGGATCATATGGCATCCGAACTAGAACACCAGCAGTTTATGACTGGCAGAGCCAATGACTGATGTCCTCATTGCACTCCTTCAAAAGTTCGAATGGCCAGAGGGAACATGCAGATTGTTGGCTACACTGAAGAAAACAGTGTGGGCCTTGATAGGTCTCTGTTCCCTTGTTTTTGGTTAGTGACGAGAAGCACATGCCTGACCTCATGACCCCCGGTACTTGTTGGGAAAAGTACTTGCTATTAAAGGAGTCATAGTCTAAATTAAACTAGATTGCTAAAATAATCCGAAACCAAGTCATGATTATAATTAAAGATAATCTTAATTACATGATTGATTTGGTGCATCTAATCATAAGATATGGCTGAGTCACATCGCTTTGCAGCGTCATGCTTCTGTATTGTAGTAACTTACTTTAATTTTCTATTGCAAAACCAGCGTTTAGTAGTCATATCCACTGCTGTAAAGAGCAGTCAAGATGGTTCCTTCAGTAGTCATGGTCCTGGAAAGCCAAAACAACTGTTATCTATTTCCCCCAAAGCCATAAAACATCATTTTCGTCTCAAAGGTTTTGTTTTCTCTTGCTGCTGCCCTCGGATGATTTGTGCTGTTATGGCTCCAGTAAACGGACAAGAAGCCTAACAGTGTGGTTTTATGGGGATCTGTGGACGAATCTCCATCTTTTTGAATTCCTTTTAGGCCATAAAATAATGGAAAGACCTTTTGTGTTGAAATTAGGGAAAAGGTCTTCCAGGGATTCTGGAAATAAGCTGCGAAATCTGACGTAGGCGAATCAGTCCGGAAGACAAATATCATGCCGTTTCTGATGCTTCTGAGCATTATGTGATAAGACTTTTTAATAAAAAAGGTATTTTGCATTTTAATGCATTCTGAAAGGCATTTTTCAGCAAAATAAAACAAAATTAAAAACATATTCCCATGTGATAATATGAAATAGAAAAGAAGATTTTTTTTTATTAAATTATGTCTTAATGTTATTTGACTTGGATTATATGGACAAAACAATATTTATATTTTAACCCTTTTTTTTATAAAGATAAATTAATTCATAAGTACTTAATTAATTTGATTTCCAGAATTTTTGAAAGTGAACCATATTTTTAACGTACGTCGACACTGAACAACACGGAAACCTCCTGCTTATTTATCTCAAAGATAATTTTTATGCCTAACTCGGCTCCCAGCCGTTATCGGCCCCTAAAATACATAACTTAGGAGTTGTAAATGTTCTCCAATCATTAACTCAGTTCTTGGGCCAGGGTTCAGCTGCTGTTCACTCTCCTCACACAAACCCATTGAACAGAACCGGGTCTCTAAGGCCAACGGAAGCTGTAGCCAAGGGCACTTGCCTTTGCCAGTACCACACAACACAAGGCCTGTTTTTGCCCAGGACTAAGGGCAGAGGCGGTACGCTTGCCAGGTCTGGAGATAAATCGAAAGCTATTTTCCTTTAATTACCTGGTTTTAACTTTCCAAAGCTGGCCCGATGGGGATGAAGGTGGAATTGTTGACATTAACACTGTGAGAGTACAATTGTCTGTAATAAATGGCTCATCCACAGCGATATGAAAAGCTGCAGTAGCGTCAGCATTCATTGTACATTCCCCGAGAGTACATGACCTCACATGTTAGGGTATGACTTACCTGAAAGGATGAAGATATTTGTACATGAAACCACATCAGTGGGTTGTCAAGGAAATGCATTTCGACAATACATGCCTTATTGTTGACATAGCTGCCACTTCAGACAGCTGGACATTACAGTGCTTTTGAAATGTTTATTATCAAATATAATGACTGTAATAAGGTCAACAATAAAGGCAGCTGTGTGTTTTAAGTGGGGTCCAAATGTCTGCAACGACATCCAAGTTCTTAAAAAAGAGAACTTATGTTCTTATAATGTTTCAAATATTTTAGTGATTAAAAAAAGATTAGAATTACGTGCTCACATGTATTCAAGGTGGGAATTCCAAATGTTATTCATTTTACTTAATAGTTACAACACAAGTCATTTAATTGAATCTTTACTTGAAAATGATGTATATATAATTATATGAAACAAGAATCAAGAAACCATCATGAACACAATGAGTGCGTTTCTAAGAGTGCAGCACATGTAGCTTGAGCACTGCTGTCTTTAAAGCAATATGACGACATACCAAAGTCATTCTAAAATTCATGAATGTATTTTTGTATAAAATTATATAAACAATTTTATATGTAATATGTGTCTTAGAAGCATTCTAAATATAAGCATTTTCACTAGTGGTCTCGTGTTTTATTTTTTGGGGTTATTTTGGTTAGCACATGCTGTAGTCATTGCAAATTGTGTAAACGCTGAACGTTTTGTTCAAGACAGGTATTTAGGCTGTTCAGGTTTTTGCATGTGCTAACCATTTCATCATCACACATTTGACTTGCCAATTGACTGGTTTGGTAAATCTGGTTCTTCATTATCGCACAAATGCCCTCATTTATCAGTCTCAGGAGTTTACAGCACCGTTGCACCTGAATAAATCTCCAGGGTACACTAGTTTTTAGAGTTCTATTTTTGTTCATTGTTTGTGCACATATCTCCTCTTGCTATCACATGTCACTGTTTTGGTTTTGCTTTGTGCTCCAATCCTTCATGGCCGCCACACCTATGAGGTTTCTGTTTACTCTGTGCTGCACTGGAGCACTGTGCAGAACTGCTCCGTTGAACTTGCCTTTGTGATCTCCCTCTGCTTGTACCTGGCGCTGCAATCACAAATCAATTGTGAAAGACAATAACATAGTGTATGCTTGCCAGATCTCTTTTTTCAAAAACAAAAAAGTCAGTCAGTTTGACGGAAGCTAATACAATTACCAAGACGCGCACAAAAACCTATCAACATTAAATGAATGCAATCGAAAATAAAAAACATTTAGTGAACTTAATTAAACTGAGAAATACTGTGCTGTGCAGTTAAATTAATGCATAATTTGGATTTCAGTTTCGGTTGTGGTCTTATTTTGCTCCTTAAAATAAGAATACTGAAAATTAAGAAACTTCAAATAAATGGATGTTAAATTGGGATAAAATAATCAATTGAATTAACAGGAGCAATGCACACTATAGTGTTTAAAGATACTGCACTGTATTCTAATCATCTTCTGTTTGTTTCAGACACGTATGGAGATGGAGAAATATTTGCCCCAGATCACCCCACTGGTTGCACCAAGCATTACGGATAAGAAGTACCGTCGGGAAAGTGCCTCAGTGGTGGATGAGTATTTTGCAGATGAGAAGCCAACCCCTTACAGTCTCAACATCAATGTTATCCTGCCTAATACCACACACCTTCGCACAGGGCTTTATCGTCCAAACAAACCTCAGGTGCATCAGATCAAAACTGAGCCAGGAGTGGACGAACCCTGTAGCATTCAGACACTGCCCGAATTCACCTCCGTCTTCAGCGTGCCCCAAACGGTGAACAGCCTCTTTATCAAACCTGACATAAACGTCACAGACGAGCTCCACATTGGCCCCCAGCAGCCGGCGGTCTACCAGATGCCTGTCAGCAGTAGCGACCTTACCACAATGACCTTCTCCCAGAGTCAATCGATGAATGGGATCGGTGCATCCAGCAGGACCATGCTCAATCTGAACACAGTGGCCTTGACAACGCAATCTGGTGAATTTGTCATGCCCGAGCCGTTCTACACTTCACCCCAGCCGCACAGTTTGCCTCCATCGCCCCCCAACTCCCAACCCGGCAGTCCCGAGAACCAGGCAGAGCTCATTACCTCTGTCCCCCCTCCCCCGCCGTACCAGGCTAGGATTGGAATGAAGGTTGGACAGATGACCCCTCACTCCATGCTAATGGCCCACGGTCAGGGCGTCCTCACGGGACCCAGATACAACCGACGGAACAACCCTGAGCTGGAGAAGAGAAGGATTCATCATTGTGACTTCCCAGGTTAGTGTGCCATTCCAGTAAATCATTTTGGATTACATATGCCATGCCATCCTGAAGATGAGCAGAGATTATCAGGGACATTTGCTAACATCTGGGCAATTTTTCTCTGTACCAGGATGCACCAAAGTTTACACAAAGAGCTCTCACTTGAAAGCACATCAAAGGACTCACACAGGTAAGAAATCGAATCAATCTCTAATATAGACACCCAAAAACAAAAATTATCTAATTATTTATTCACCCTAAGGTCATCCCAACTCTGTATTATATTCTTTCTTCTGCTAAACACTGAGAAAAGGGTCAATTGAAGAACTTTTCCATGCCAACTTTTTCCATGAGATTTCACTCAAGACTTATTTCTTAATATTAAGCTAAATATTAAGCTAACCTAAAATGTAGCCTGGCTTCCGCGACTTTAAAGCTCATTGGAGCTTAGTCTGGCCAAGCTACCTCACTACCCACCTTCTGCGATCTGCAGGTTCCGGGCTTAACCTGCGTCCATCAGATGCCTCTGTATACTACTGGACGAATCTACAACCAATCAGACGATTCATTCCGATGACGTATGCGTAGCAACGGAACCTGAAGCCTCCGTAACCAGTTGTAGCTTCATTAAAGCAGAAGGAAAATGTCTTTACTTTCTTTAATTACTTCTGCTCCGTTTTCAAAGAAAACCTGTCATAAAATTTGCAACAGCAGAGTCGAACGATTGTTCCATGTTTAAAAAAGCCGGTATGGTCGCAGAACTGCAGATTCATCGCATTACAACCGCCTCAGTCATGCCGGGTGGGGGGCTCGTTTCTCATTGGTTTCCACGTTTTTGGGAACAGAAATGCTCTAAAACGGCAGCTTTGCCAGACTAACTTTGCTCACGAAATGAATGTAGCATCAAATAAAGTATGGGCGGGCCCAGGCTACCTAAAATGTGCTAAAAATATAAAGCTGCAATCCGGTTTACATAGTCGTTTACATGTATTCTGAACAAAATTTCTGCACATATGTGTTGTCCAGATGGCCCGTTCTGAACTGGAGAAAGCTAGCTTGAACATAAGCATAAGCATTATGTATGTATTAATGTTTATACAACTCCTTTCAATCTGACTTAAAGTTTTTTTTTAGGTCAAGCTCCGTGAGGGTTATAAACTAATTATTTGTGTAATTATTTGCGTCAATTAAAGCTCACTCAATTTTCTTATTAGTAAATAATGATTTCCATTTGTTTCTTACTCAGAGCTTTTTTATTCATTCTAAAGACTTCATTGGTCATAAATTATTCATACTGTAGGTCTTCTGAATCAATTTTAGCTTAATTGTAACTGCATGTAAAATTATGATGGGTACATTATTCAAACTTTCTTCTTTTGTGTTCTATAAAAGATCAAAAATGTGATACAGGTTTGGAATAATATAAGGTTGAGCTAACTATACTTCTAAAGTTAAAAGAAGTTGTTACTGCTTGACCAGTTGCAATGTACCATCAACACAAAATCTACAAGTACTGCAACTACTCACACAGAGATGACAGCCTAAGGACAAGAGATGTAGAAAGACAGAGAACAGGGTGGAGGGAGAGATTAATTGACTCTCTTTTCATGCTTTTATACACATTGTGTCTGCATGCCTGTACAAGCCCTGCATGCTTTCCCGAGGGGGAAATTGCCAAGTGGTGGAGGAAAAACCTGTTCCTCCTGCTTTTTCTGTCTGCGTTCAGGGGGGAGGAGTGCACCGCCGGGAGAAAAGAAGTTGGCAGTTTCAGTGTGTTCAGCTTGGTGTAAGATGAAACCCACTGCAATCCCACCACACTTTAGAATGAAACCGAAATCGTCTCTCACAACACCAATGAGTGTAATTTTGTTCACATGACGTTAAGCTGATAAAAGCACCTTTTCCGCCTAGTGACCGCTTTCTTCAGTCTTTTAGAATAATTTCGGGGTGGTCACCGAGAATGGAGAGGGATTCCCTGTAGCCTGAGGTGTTATTATTGTTGTACTCTCACTTACTGGCACCCTAGGGGTATCTTCGTATCTCTTTAAGCTTTGTACGAAATGCATGTTCCCATGTGGTACATTGTGAAATAGAGTAGATATTGCAACTGCAAAACGTGTTAGCCTAGATAAAATGAAAGAATTACAGTGATTGGGCAATGTGATTACATTCATTTTATCACACTTAAGGGGCATTTTAGGCATTAAACCACCATGTTAAAATCGCTGTACAGCATGGCCTTGTGCATTATTGCACTATAATAAAAGACACGAATATTTAATAAATAGTTAAATGTATTAATAAAAAAAAAATTACATGATTATCACAGTAAATTAATTACAGTTATATGTCAATATTTACAGAGAAAAGCTCTCTAAATTAAAAAATAAATATTGAAGGCATTACATTATTTTAAAAAAAGCTTAGAATATGTCACACATCACTGTTTTCCATCTAGGACCACAAAAAAAAAAAAAAAAAGACCTTGCCAGTGTTTAAAAATGCTTTTTGAGATTTCAAATTTGTTATTTCTGTAAGTAATTTTTAAAATAATAAATTCCACTGAAACATTATAATGAAAATTGCCTGTTAACAGCAACTGGCTTTTTAACGTAGACTAAATAATAGCTATAGAATATCCTGTCAGTAGGGGTGGGCGATATGACGATTTTTGATCGTGGACGATAAAAAATTCTCCACGATCTGCTTTTTAAGGAATATCGTAGTATCTGCTATTTTAGCATGTCCGTTTTTGCTGTACAACGCGACATACATTTACATCAGTGTTAACTCAGTGGAAGAATTACACTCACCAGACACTGCACTGATTCGCATTAACACAAGTACATTATTCGCTTTAAAAGTCTTGCTGAATAAACATTTCATCTGTGTGCTGTCCAGAAGCTCTTTTTCAGCGCGTACACCTGAATCGCCCGTGTGTGCACAAAAAAGCCTGTCAAATAGCGCCTAATTACTGAACTAAGATATTTATCACATGTGATTGTGGTAATACTGTCAAAAACACAGCGTTAAACACAGTTACTTGTGTCTAAAGTGAAGTAAGCAATCAAGACAAAACGTGGCAGTATATTAGATGCGTGCAGCTCTTAAAGGGGCAGACTTAAACATGCATTGCTTATCATTAAAGGGATAGTTCGCTCAAATATGATAATTGTGTCATTATTTACTCGCTTACATGTTGTCCCAAACCTGTATTAATTTCTTTCTTGTGAATTTAATACAAAGAAAAAGAAAGTAATTCAGATAAAATCGAGCTGAGCGTGAGTGAGTGAATGAAATGAATGACCTTTCATGTTTGTTAATACAATACTGCTGAATACACCTACTCTTCATACTCTTTATTCATATTATGTTTATTTCTAATGTGTTTCTATTTGAATAACAAAGATAAAATTACAACGATTTTTATCTTTACTCATTTTGCCCCAAATATCTGCACTTCTTTATTTTATACTTTGTTACCTTGAAAGGCTTTGTTTTTAATTAAAAAAAGGTGAATTTGTTTGTCTGTACTCCTCAAACAACTTGCAAAATAGTAAAATCAATGAAAAAGAATAATCGTAATATGATCTTTTTGCCATATTACCCACCCCTACCTCTATACTTTGCAAGTTTTCCCCTGAAAAAATCGTGATATGATATTTTGTTCCATATCGCCCACCCCTACCTGTCAGAATTTATTGGTAACACTTTTATTTTAAGGACCAATACTCACTATTTACTAGCTTATTTATTAGTACTTTTAAAGCACATATTGACGCTATATTCTACATGACCATATTTTAGATCCCTTAATCCAACCCCATCCCTAAACTCCCTGATAACTATTAATAAGCAGCAAATTAAGAGTTTGTTCAGGGAAAACAAAAAGTGTTTCTAAATTATGTTCATTAGTTTTTGTTGCATTAATCTCAAACGTGCTGTCATGTTAATCTTTTAGTCGTAGCTTCAGTATATACAACAACCAATTTAATAACATGATTAATGTTCATATGTTTTATATAAAACTGAACATGGTGCAGAAAGCTTTTTTCTGTTGTTTGGCTCTCTGTCCATCTGTATGGTGTGTTTATGTTGTCACAGGTCACGTAGTCACTCCTCAGGTGAACATGGTGTGGAGTTTCAAAAGATGTAGGGGGTTGGGAATGATCTCGCCACACTGAAAGCTGTCAAACAACAGTTTAAGTGCCCCAGAACATTCCGTGCTGACAGATGAAAGTCAGAGCAGGCCAATAACACGTGTGATTTTGATGTCTTCAGGAATTATATGTTCTATTCATGATTAAAAAGTATGTCAGAATGTACTAGATGTGCTCTAACAAAGTAATTAAATACAAGCCTGCAGAACTTGTTGTTAGCTTTGTAACTTAAGCGGTAATCTAAGCAGCTAGCTTGGATTATGCTAGCGGCTCTTCAAAAAAAGAAACAGTTTGCCAGTTTGGTGGAACATATCTAAACTTGCTTAACGGGAATGTTACAGGATATATTCTAGAAGCCTCAGACTGCGTTCGCTACTTAAACAGATTTCACAACGCTTTTGAGAACTTTTCAGCTAATTGCTTCGAGGGCACTCGGTGCACTTGTGAAAGACCTGCATTATCGTAGTAATGGAACTTGTTGCCCACCTTCCTCAAACAGAGGTCCCTGATAAAAACCTTACAATTGCCATTTTATGGGTATCCACGCAAGCTAGTGGTGATTATTAGCGATTGTCGCTATTGGTTAGTATTCATCGGAAGCAGGTTCACGCTGATTGTTGTTCTTGCCGTTATTGTGATGGTGAAATAAATGTAGACGTTGAATATTGCTAATCATCTTTGTCTTGCATCTTTTTAATGGTTGTGCGAGCAGTAAAAATGCTTTAGCGATAACAGAGTAGCCGTTGCCCAACCTCCAGCTAACCAAATAATATCTCTGTTGTCTGAAGTGTTTGAAGGGGCGCATTAACTTGTTCAAGACCCTGAGCTACTGGAAGCCTTTTCCAGATTAAGAGGACATTTGTTCATCTCCTTTTGAATTCTGGTTTTAAGTATAGAAAAAGGGGCGATATAAAGGAGGGATGAGTGCAAAGCTAAAATTGTCAGCTCTCAGCACAATCGGTTTCTTCAGCGTAGTTTCAGTTAGAAGGTCGAACTGAAACATTGTGTTTCAAAACAACAATTATTGTTTGATGTTATGTGGTTAAACACCCTTTTATGGAAAACTAGTGTTTATTGGATTATAATCAGAGTCCTAAGTGACAACTGAAAGTTAAAAGTGTCGTTGTCACAGGAATAAATTCATAAATATACAAATATATAAATGATGCTGTGTATTGCTGTATATGGATGGGCGATAAGAAATATTCATGGATGTTTACAAAAAAAGGCCTTTCTCATAATAATTCCTTACCTATTGTACATCAGTCAAAATGTCAAAAAAAGGCTTTTAGTTTTTACATTTGGAACACATAAATGTGTATTGGAAACCCTCTCTGATTTTGTTTCTCTCTCCCCTCCATCATGCGCAAACATACAGATTTTACAGAGTGGTAGTTTAGGGTCACATGTGTTGAATGACCATTATCTGTTTGCCACAGCACTGAATCCTGAAAAGCCACGCTCAATGTCAGATCTTATCAACGAGTGTTATGCGCCATGGAAATGACTTCCGTGTTTACACATTGGAGTTGTATTACTCTCTAAACCACAAGCACATACAGGTCTAATTCCTGTATAACTGCCATTTAAAAATGTCACGATACACATTGTAACACGTTCAAGCTGGACGTTATATGAGCCTGGTCTTTGAAACGTCGCCTTGGATAAAAATAAATGACAGTCATTTATTTTGGGGGAGGTTTTCTGCTGGGCGGATTAAAGTATGGAATAAATCAGAATTCGGAATGAAGTTTAGAGTAGTTGCTTTTTGAAGTACCTTTTATATTTGAATATATTGTAAAATGTAATTTGTTCCTATCATGGCAAAGCTGAATTTTCAGCATTATTACTCCAGCCTTTAGAGTCAAAGTCCAGTCCAGTCGTTTTAAGATTCTGATTTGCTGCTCAAGACATTTTATTAATGTTGCGAATTGTTTTTGCTGCTTAATATTATGGGAACCATGATACACTTCCACGAGCTATAAGATTTTTATTGAGCAAGGATGCATTACGATGATCAAAAGCGTCAGTAAACAAAAAAAAAAGTTTTTATTCACAAACATATTAAGCAGTAAAACATTTTCGACATAATAATAACCATGGATCATAATTGAGCACAGAATCAATATGTTAGAATGATTTCAGAAGGATCATGTGACACTAAAGATTAAGTAATGGCTGCTGTCTGACCAATTTGCATGTATTTTATGAGGTGGCTAATTTGTACGAATTCGTATTCAATTTCGTACAATTTGTCTAAACCCCAGTGATGGGTATGTTTCGGTTAAATCCGTACTAAAAACTAAATACATACGATTTAGCAAAACTCGTACAAGTCAGGTCATGCGAATTAGCCACCTCGTAAAGTTCAGCTTTGCAACTACAGGAGTAGCAAAAAAAAAAAAAAGATGCATAAAGATGTTTAATGGTAAATCAACACAATCTAACTTTTTGTTGTGATTTTTGTAGGGGAGAAGCCATACCGATGCAGTTGGGAAGGATGTGACTGGCGTTTTGCCCGCTCGGACGAACTGACGCGGCATTACCGTAAACACACCGGCGCAAAACCCTTCAAATGTGTGGCCTGCAGTCGCTGCTTCTCTCGTTCAGACCACCTGGCACTGCACATGAAGCGCCATCAAAACTAACAAACTTCACATCCTTACTTTTTTTCAACTTTAATAACAGTTTTATTGTTCTAAATATTTCACTTATGTAAGAAGATCAAACCAATGAAAGCTCTGCCATACCAGCACTCCAAACATTTGTTATTAAGAGGACTGGACATCACAACAGCATCACAACAAACAGCTCCAGCAGAATGTATACTACTGTACATATGTTTTGTATGTGTGTATGTCTGTAGATTAATGTGAAAAGATGTTATTAGTTTTATACTTGACCTCCATCCACTTTGTCTGACTAAATTTGAAAATGTTCCTTTGGGGCCGTCTTCCTAATAACTTGAAATGTAAAGTTCGATTTATTAATTCCAAGTAATAGTTAATTGTTCATTTTGAATGACAATAACACTATATTTATATGGAATTTCCCCCTCACAAAAAGCTGTTTGCTTTTGGGTAAGATGCTATGATAAAAAAAGCAACTCTTATGTTTGCTGTTCACACAGTTCCATGGATACAGATCGTTATGAGACTGTTAAACAAAAAGTGCTCAGATCAGTCATCTGTTTGACGTTTCGGCTCTTTAAATGCCCCCCCAAAAAAAGACTGATGAATGAGACGAATGAGCTCACAAAAGCATTTGAGCATGTGTGCCAAATTTCCAGAAGAATATTAGCTTTTCATATGCATTTCACAAGACCGTTGATTGTTTTATGCAAAACAAAATGCAGCATTGTCGTATGTAATTTAAAAGAAATGAAGAAAGTGCATCAATCCCTCACATTTTCCCAAGAACAAATTATTCATATTAGTTGTGGACATTGTAGCATTTACCTTTTGTAATGCCCTCGTGACCTGTCTTGGGCTCTATGCAGCATAGTGACTGCAGTTTATAAACGCTTGAAAAAAAATGATAAAAGTTCTCAAGTTCCCTTTGTTTGTGTACATGTCCTTCACTTATGAGGGGAACTCTGGTGGATCAAAAAATACTGTACATACTGTAGTTAAAGTTAAAGTTTCTGTAAATACTTTACTCTTTGAACATAATTGTTTTTATTATGAACAAATGGGATTTTTTTTTTTTTTTTTTTTTTTTTTTTTTTGTATGTGGGGGCATTGCGTTTTTAGATCGTGCATACTCTGTGTTCGGTTTAGCATTTTGTATGTATTTGTTTGAATACAGAATTTTGGAAAATAAAAGAATAATTACATTTCTTGTCGAATCGTTTTTGTCAATGTTTTATATAAGGTCCTAGGGTTGTAAATAAAGTCTGTACTGGAATGTTAGTTTGATATAACCTACCCAGCCATGTTGTATGAGGTACAATGTTCTTGGAAATATTATATGGTGACTTTTGCGTACTGTATGCATCCATATAGGCTATAGCTACTTTTAAAACTAGTAAGGCATTTAAGGATTGATTACCTCTACAACTAGTTAATTATTGTTCTAACCTTGACTTATAACTGCTGAGGGAATAGGCCTAGGTACATAACGAAGGGTTTTTCAACTGTTTATATATAGCATTAAGGCAAACATTTTCTAATTTTGTCCAAAATGGTGTATTAAACATACACGCCTGTTTTGTTAAGTATTAAATTTGAAACGTACGTTGTTAAACGTATTGTTAAAACGGTGAGTCAGCTTATTAAAATAATCATACTAACAATTGCAGTTAGCAAAAGAATAAAATTGGGTGGGGAACAACTTTTAGCTGAAATTGTTAATAATTACAATATGACAAGATAATTTACTGATTGAAATCCAGCCTACAATAACAGAGGATTATTTATGAGGGGAACACCCATTTTACTATAGTACAGCATGTGTTTTGTGGAAATGAAAACATGTGAACCATTTAAAAACACAGTGAGCGCTACTGCGCTGAAGAAAAGCAGAACTCTTCGAGAATATGTTTAAGCCTCGCTCATTCCTGAGGTGTTAACTGTGCTTAACGCAGCAGCGCGAATCCAGTTAAAACTTGCCCTGCTTCTTGCCAGAAATAAAGCTGGTCAGATAGTTTCACCTGTCCTTTTAAAACAAAATACGGATATTTCAGATCGGATAAGTAAAGAACGATCAATAAATGCGCGTCGCTTGTGTCTTAGAGTCAGTGTTAATCATTATTGCACCATTTGAGAAGTGAGTGTCATAAAGATTGTGTTTTGACCATAATTTATCCCCCCAGACACTGGGGTAATATAATTTCAGGAACAAACAAAGAGCTAGCACCACTTAATATGAACTTTAAAGTCCTGACCGAGTTACAACGTTGGACTTTGACTTCAGTGGTTAGACCATGCCGGGCAATTTTATTGACAAAATGATAAAATATTTCACCATAACACATATTTACCTACTTGATATAAGTGGAATGATAAGACACTAAAAGGGGACACTGACATTTTGCACTACCGCACAGTGCTTTGCCGTAAATTACGTGCGCACCACTAGAGGGCGCCAGAGGAAAGACCTGAAACAACAGGACATGCCGCCACATGGTTGCACAGCAAAGTCACTGAATTGTTTATTTGGATCATTTATGCATTTGAACAAACGACATAAGCATGTAAACTCTAAAATGCAATTAATACCAGCGTGAGCGACGTGATTTTATCAAGTAGGATATATTCCTGTAAAAAAAGCCAGAAATAAGTTAATAATTAAACATCCTATTAGGAAAAATTACCGGTTACAATTAGACAAAATTAGACTGTGCCTGAATTATAACACACAACACTTCTTGTTGCACCAAAAACATTTTATTCTATAAAAGGAGTGGGTAATCACAACTGTACAGGGGAAACCGACTTTTAACACCATTTCTCACAGTATCAAAAAGCTTGTGTTTTCCTCGCTGATCTTTACACACATGTTCTGTACAAATACAAAAGAAATAACATTAATTACTTGTTTCTGTTATAATGATAACTGCATTGCACTGAGTAATATAGTACTGGCCCATAATGATAATCACACTTGCACACATACACTCACACGAAACCCAAAATCTTTCATGATTCGAGCACAAGGTCGCACACTATTTTAAACAAATCAGATACAAGTGATGAATGCAAACATGCTCAAATAGACGGGGATGTCACAAATTTCAGTCGTGGGCACTTAAACATTGATAAGGAGATGACTCCTAAGATTACTGCAACTTGGAATAATGTAAATTTAGGATGATAAGAAGATATGCGTTTTACCAATTTCCAGATTTCATGTGGATTATCAGTGCTTATAGGCCACGTCTGTCAGTCTGGCATCAACGCTTTGACATGCTCAACGACTTCACACAAAAAAAAAAAAAAAAGGAAAAACAAAAAAACTACTCTCCATGCAACACTTTTGGGGGTGTACAACACATTGGGAAATCATTTCAAGGGATTAAAAAAAGAAAAAAAAAATACATTTCAAAGAAACAAAAATGAAAAGAAAACGAGTATTTCACATTATCTAGTCAGTGTTAAAAATAGAAATCCACCCGTTACATTTATTCAAGAACTTTGTAATTATATACAGTATGTACATTAACTCTTTAATTATTCATTGTCTGTATGTCTATAAACAGTTCCAAAAAAAAAAAAAAAAAAAGGATATCGCAATCAAATGCATATACTCTTCTAGAAAGATGTGCTTAGTCACGTTTTTGAGTTGAAGCAAGAGAACGATACAAAATCTTATGACTGCATTGCTCTCTGAAGGTCGTGCAGCTGCTGCAGACATGCACTTTACTCTCAAAGGCTGGAATCGAACAAGCGTTGTTTCTGAAATAAAGGCTTGATGCGCACTTCATCAGCTGCTAGCGATTGAAATTATGACCATGGCTATGAGTGCTAGCTAGAGGGAAGAAATGCGTCAAAGACACCCTCTCCTCAGATTTATATGGACTGTGCCCAGTATTTTTTTGTACACTAATGTCGAGTAACATCAACAGCATTTTGAAAGGGAGGTTGGGGGGGTAGTTTTGCATATCATGCATATCTGGGCAGGAGCTGCTATGACATGTGTTGTCACTGAACTAGGTGCAAATATGGATTTTCAGGGTGCCTCAAAAAAATAGGGGTCCCAGTATCGAACCCTGAGGAACTCCGAAAACCAGTTTACTTCAATTAAGGCTCTGATGGGCTAGAAGTAACAATGCATCTAGACATATCTACTATTATATCTCTGATTATGTCTTCTTTACAAATATGCAAACAAGTGTGCTTATACACAGACACACACGCACTCAGACACACACACGCACACACCTCAATTTAGTAAGCTCTCCCTTTCCCTGTAAGTTATGCTTCTTTTTTAAAACCTTTTTTTTCACAGCCTTATGAAATAATATCTGAAGGTTAGATAAAGATAAAGAACGCCCTCTGATGGGTGTTAACTGTGTTAGACGCCATCAATGGCAATAAAATTAATAATAATAATAAAAAAGAAAATACTGTTTTTTGCGCCAAACTATTTTTGGGAAGATGCTTAGACAACACATACTTACAAAGAAAAAATAAGTACAAAAATTCACAGTCTTGTCAGCCCCCCTGCCTCTACTTCTCATTTGGGTTAGGGTAGATATCAGAAAATGATCCAAACTGATTTGTTAAAAGACAAAACAAGCAAACACTAAAAGAGGGCATGGTACATCTCCAGCTGTCTTTACTATGCGCTCTACACCAATTTCCATCCACACAGAAACGTACAGATGCATGTAGAGCATGTGTATACAAATTTAGTACAACAAAAAGTTTGGATAA
The DNA here is from genome assembly GCA_034779775.1 of Enteromius afrohamiltoni. Classification (NCBI taxonomy): domain Eukaryota; kingdom Metazoa; phylum Chordata; class Actinopteri; order Cypriniformes; family Cyprinidae; genus Enteromius; species Enteromius afrohamiltoni. The sequence continues at coordinate 10,681,611 of JAUYWG010000059.1, read as the reverse complement.
AATAGAAGAATTCAACAACGCAGCTGTAGATGCCTCTCCAACCCACCCATCTCATTAAAATCAAATGCATTACATAATTCTACCTTCCCCTCACCACCTTGCATCCGTCTTGCATAAAATCCTTTACTTTCTCGCTTTTTTCTGTACTTGTTTTAAAAGAATCATCACAATAAGGGGTACCTTCCCCAGTCATCATTCGCGGTTATAGTTATAGCAGTGCTGCGTGCAGTTTGCCTTTCTTGTAGTCCCTTCAAGTAATGGCTAATGATCAGGCATTGAGATGGAGGTCATCAGTGGACGGGTGGTTTGTGGCTTCTGGAAGCATGGCAAAAAAAATGCAGCCATGTTCTGACCAGTAGGGGTCACCAATATGGTCGTGCCACCTCTTATACCTCCATATTTAACACATATGTTCACATCTGGAGACTGGGAAGGTGATGTCAACAGCATTTGGAACCCCCGGATGGGCGTGCATGTCTCCTGAGGAGCAGGCAGGGAGGTGAGAGCTGAGGAGGGAGGAGCACAAAGAGTTTCACATCATGACGTGGCGCCGTCGGTGAAGTGCCAGGTGGTCAGAGCGGGAGAAGCTGCGATCGCAGTCGGTGCAACGAAAGGGTTTGATGCCTGTGTGCTTGCGAAAGTGCCGTGTCAGCTCATCTGAGCGGGCAAAGCGCCAGGTACAGCCTTCCCATGTGCACTGGTATGGCTTTTCACCTGTCAATCAACATATATACTGTATATATCAACACACATTTATTTGAGTTGGATGATATATGATATCCATAGGTTTCTGCTTTATAATTAACGATTATGCATTAAAGATGGACTAACTCAATAATGATTACTATTATCTTTTCAGAGCTGCTTAACAGCAGAACTGAATTCTCTTGTTCATCACTGTAATGCTGCATTGTATAAAGCATTACGTAAAACTGATGTGAAATAGGTATACCTGTGTGTATTCTGCGATGGGCTTTTAGATGCGAGCTCTTGGTGTACACTTTGTTGCAGCCATCATAATCGCACATGTGCACGCGCCTTCTCTTCATGTCTGGCGAATCAGGGTCAACTTGGATGTCCACATCTGTATTCATACTGAGAACAAAACACGGTTTAGTCATTAAGGTGTGGCGACTAGATCAAGTCGTACCTAAACCTATCCGATAATCTAGGGAGCCTCTGTGCATGTGAATGCAGGTACAAACATCTTCATGAGTAAAACCGATTCATCTACAAAAGGATTACGGTGATCAAATGACATGATGCAATAAAAGCATACAATAATATAGGCGTGGCATAGAATCATAACAACACAGAAACTGTTTTTAAAATAAGTTTCCTGGACATTGCACACAAGAATCTGGAGGTAAAGAGTCACCGCACGTTTTTAAATGAATCACCCTTTTTTGGGTGTTCCTTTTACTAGCCTACATGCCCTTGCGCTTCAGTAATTTATGTAACATTTTAGGGTACAGTGCCTTTGATAATAAATATAACAAAAGCAGAAATGCTCATAAAAATAGTCACTGAATAAAACTAAAATAAATATATATATATATATATATATATATATAGCCAAGCCCTAATTGGGACTTCCGGTTTGTCTGAACAACTACAGTTGCGATATGAGAAACCTGTTTGGAAACAATTTTTCGAATTTTATTTGCAGTTCGGTTTAAATGATATATTGCTTAGCTTACATTTGGCTTATTTTTATTGTTACTATGTTACATAAAAACCTTTGAAAAGCACAATGGCATTTATTTTAGGGCACAGGATGCCAGATCGGACATCTGGCAGTGTAAAAAGGCTACTTAAAATTATTCTGGGGCATCACAGAAAAGTAAAAACCATGGCTTGACCCCTGGTGCAACCATCCAAACTGGCCACCAGGGAGGGCTGAAGAGCAGGAAAATAAGTGTACCTAAATTCCATACAGCTGGAGAGCTTCCAGTTCAATGCCGATCTCTCTCCCTTTCCCTTTCCCTTCCCGCTCCTTTCCCCCCACCCCCTGCGATTTTTTTTTTCAGCCTGTGCTTCTCTCCCCTCCTTTCCTTCCTCTGTCTTTCTTTTTCTCAGCCTCTTCCTTTCCCCTCCCTGGCTGCAAACCAGTTCACTCCCTTTCCCCTCTTTCTCCCAACTCATTTCCATCTAATATTCTCTCCCAGCAATCATCTGATTGTCCAAACAATTATACACACACCGGCAAAAGACCTTTTTGTTCTCCATCCTGCCCCATTACCCTGCCACTTCTGTCTTGTCCTTTGCATTTTACTCCCGCTTTCAAAGGTGTGACGACATTGCAAGTTATGTAACATTGTTTACACCCAGTTTAGAGAGAACCCTGCCCAGCAACACACACCCAACAGAAGAGCATGCATCCAGCTTATAATCAACGCAAAAAAAGAGCCACGGGCCTCCAGTGTGCTGAAGGTTACATAATCGTCCAGAGGAGTGGTGCAGTGATGCCATTAGACCAGGATGCCAGACGCTCTACCATATATATATATATATATCCTAACAATGAGATATACAGATGTACATGGCTATGCAGACACATTGTCTCTCACCTGGGTTCCATCCCTTGTGTGCTGAAAGAGGCCGATCCAGACTCTGTGCCGCTCTCAGCATCACTTTCAGACTGATACTCAACTGGAGAGGTTGAGCCTGGCTTTATACGCACTGGAAAAAAAAAAAAAAAAAAAAAATCTGAGTGAAATTATCAACTGTAATATTAAGAAGAATTTCAGCTTTTGTTTTTAAAGTATCTCACCTTTTATTACTATAACTATGAATATTTAAAAAAAAAAAAAAGTTATTCTGGTTTTCAATTTAATTCCCTGCTAATTTGTTTTTTTTTTTAATCAGTTTTTAAGCTGCTTTTTAATTTTTTTTCATATAGTTTTACTTGATAGTAAAAGTTAAACAATAAAAAAAAACTTTACAACTAGCTCACATGAAATAAGTTTTATCCTATATTTATTTATTTTATTTGTATTTTTTCAAATCATTATTTTCATTTTGATTAATTTTTGTAAAATACATAATAATATGTAATAGCTGCATGTTGTCTCAAAATGTTTTTTGTTCCACTAAAATAATAATTTTATTTGGAAAGTGGATTCAATAATAGTGTTGCGGTGCCACCAGAGCATTTTTGTATTCATGCAAGAATGCACATCATTAACAGAGCTGACCTATATTTTTGGTTCCCATACTGTTTTTTAATGGAAGTGGTTCTCAATAAAAAACAGCTCTCTTTCCAGACCCTACCGATTGCAGGTTTTGAATCCCAGATCCGTGGTCTCATACTTTAGACCCCAACTGTAAATGTTGTTCAGTTCATATGTTATCAAATACATAAAGACTTAACAGCATAAATTTAATTCGCACACCATCAATTCCAGGCCCTAATATGATTCAGACTATTACTATAAATTTGGGTGAAGTCTTTGTGTTTTCTGGCATCAAAAAAATCTAGCAAGTTAAACACATGATCTATATTGACACAGGGTGTGGACAGTCAAGTACTGGCCTGAGATCTCTGGTCGTGACCTTTAACCTGCCACATGATTTGTAGAAGCCCCAGAGCATTCAAAGATTACCTTCCCTTCTAAATAAAGGGGGAAGGGTGCTGCCCATTCATTAATTGTCTCCTCTCCCCAAACCCAACTGCCCCACATTACTCAAAAACCCATGATAGCCTCTCACTAAAAACAATTCGAGGTGCAATGGGCCTGTTTAAAAAGCACACCGAGTCCTCCACCTTGGTAATTCTCCCATAAAATGAGTCCAAAAAAAACTGATCTACTTTACGGTCTCTTTGAAGATGGTCCCCACCCAAATAACACAATTCACTGACCTTCATAATGTGTCCATTACATTCAACTGGGTTTCTCTGAGCTACATACAAAGTTAATAACCGAAATAAAAACAGCCAAGCACAACCCCTCCCTGAGTTTGGACTTTTTGGTTGTATTAGTGTGTTAAACAAGCATTAGTGTTTCTTCATAGTTTTATTTGGGTGGGGTTTTCCTATTAAAAAAAAACATTCAGCACATTTTTTTTTTGTGTGTGTGTGTGTTCAATGTTCTTATTACGGTCCAAGACCTGCATGGTGTCTTTCAGGGGAGGTTGAAAGCCGTGAGATTAAAGGGGCAATAGGGAAACAAAAAGACTCAAGTGGACCGAACCATTTCACTGTGAAGAGGGGTGAAACATGGAAAAACGCTAATTTTGGGGAAGAAAAGTGAAGTCTTAGACCTAAATACTGATGGTTCCTCTCTTACAAATTTTGCACAGTAACCAAAAGTTCGTCTCGGGACAATTTATGCACCAAAGCTTAATGCTTTGGTTTAGGAATTTCAACAAACCCCTGAAACTGAGAAATAATAGTAGTGCCTAGTAAGACCACTAATAACCATTGTAACTATGGCATTTGTGGGAAACTATGCTACCACGGTGAAGTTTTATAATCTGTCCTGGCTTAAGTTAAACAACTTGTCAAAAGCTGATGAAACATGTTTGTTTAAAACAAAAAGGAATTAGGAACATGAGTGAAACCGTAACGGCGTGCAATTTCTATTTAATAACAGCTGTTTAATAAAAACCGGTAAGATTTGCTTTATTATCTCCTTTAATTAAAAGTTTAAGCTTGCATCTGCCTCACCCTGAAATCCTCTTTTGTGTCTTTTATATGCAAGTCCACATGTGTGGGATGAAGCAGCGTCTGTATGCTGATAACTAAACTGCAATGGCACGAAACTTCAAGAGGGCGAGACCAAGGGTGTGACTGCCTGAAGAAAATGGGCGGACAGATGATCAGCAGTTTCAAAAAGAAGACACAAGATCCATCCCAGGCTCATATTTGCATTTTTGCTTTTCAGTGGCACTTCACGCATACCTACAAGAACATTTTATCTCGAGTAAGAGCATGTCACTCTGTTGAACATGGACGGGAATTGTAAAGTAATTAATGATTATGCTTCTATTCCATTTAATGATTCGGGTTTCTTAATGAGACTTTTAGTAGTTTAGAGGAAGAAAGAATAGATGATGTTTCGAAAAAATAAGACTTGGTGTATTTACTGCTCTTACAGTAGCTGTCATCATGAGATGAATCCTTTTAGAGTTCAACAAAATGGTTATAATAAGATAACTAAATGGGTTTAAAAGCATTAAAAGATGCTGAATTCTCTTTCTAAAAACTGATTTTGGGCCTTCAAAAGTTATTAGAACTGATCTTAACGCATTACTGAATGAAAGCAGATTTGTATTTCCATGTCTTATGCAATTTGATGCAGTTTGAGAAATTAAAAAAATCTGTGAGTTAAGTAAAAAATGTTGTTGCATATATCTGCATCTATTCAGTTCAATTATATAGAAACACACAAAATGACCAAACCCAGTGATAAAATAAAATACCGTTCAAATGTTTGAGGGCAGTAGGACGTTTTGCATGTTTTGAAAGAAGTCCAAATTCTCACCAAAGCAACATTTAAGTGATTTATAACATGATTCTTTAAAAGTCTACATAATTCCAATATACTAATTTTGTGATTGAAAAACATTTCTTATCATAATTAATGTTAAAAATGGCTGGGCTGCCAAAAAAATTAATTCAGGGTTCTTTGATTGACATCAGAGGAGCACTGATTTAAAACAGAAATGCACAATTTAATGCATCCTTGATGAAAAAAAAACTAAAAGTATTGTATCCTACTGACCCCAATCATAAAAAAAAATAATACATTGAATTAAACATTAATTATAAGAATAATTATATTAATTATTAATATGTATTCGCTTTAGAATGGTTAACATCGAAAAACAAGTTTTTCATTTTAATATTTATATATATTAAAATAAATAAATAATAATAATACTAATAAATATATTTTAATATAAAAACTATTTTTAAAAAATTAACTGGCATTTTAAAGCTTATTAGTAGTAATAGTAGTACTAGAGGTTTTTGTTTTGGTTAAATAGTTTTTAAAGTAAGCTTATGAAACCACTGATGGGCATGTAAATAAAACAAAATACATTTCATGTATCAAACTCATAGACCATTCACACACATGCTACGCTCTAGAAATGCTAACATATGTGAAACAAAAATGAAAATGGTTCTAAAAAAGAACAGGTTCATGATTGTAGAAAATATGTAGATTCATGAGGTTGTGGAAGCTCGTTCTAGTGCTACAACTGAGCATGTGCAATAGGATGCAGTCATATTACCTGACCCCTCCGACCGGCCGTCACTTCCGATGAGAGGTACTGTGATGGCGGCGGTAGCCACTCCATCTGTGGGTAAGGTAGTGTAGACCACTGGTAAGGACTGCACCACCACGGGGATGGTCTGCAGCTGCCCCATTTTACTGGGCATGTTCACGGAGGGTATGGTGTGGATCACATGCAGAATCTGCTGACCTCCGACCCCTTGCGTGGACGCCAGGATGGAGCCTGGCGACAGCACGGCTGGGATGGTGGCACTCGCCGTGATGTTCTGAGGAGGCAGGTTTGCAGGGGTGAAGGTTGCTGTGGCTACCGGAAGGGAGGGGCGGGGCTTGTTGAGGGACAGGTCCACTGGTTCCGTCTGGTCATCATCATTGTGTTGGGTGCTGATGTCACGGAGCGGAGGGGGCGAGGATTTGATTTTGAGGTCTGTAGGCTCGGGGTAATCGTCTAACGGCTCTTGTTTCTGTGGAAGTACAAAAATAGAAAAAAACTGTGAGGAAAACTAGGGTATAAGGGAGATAAGGAACGAATATGGAAGAGCAAACGAGGCGAGGAAGGAGATTATGAAGGACAGAAAGGAAAGGGAGGGTACGGAGCGCTCGTGCTCAGCTGTGCAGCAGCTCCACAAAACACAGGAACAATGGGCCTCTGCGCTACAGAGAAGAAGGCCTGAAGCTGGCACGAGTCCAGTTCAACACAGCCAAACCCAGACACACAAATTTATACACACATACACAAAGATCTGTGTGTGTGTGTGTGTGTGCGCGCGCAAGCTACACCCACTTAACTCCCTCTGCAGTGAGACTTCTAAGTAGCCTTAAGGCCTGTGTGTTTGTGCTTTCATTGAGGTAATAAAGCAAATGAAAAGTTTGAAACTAATTCCTGAACGACACTTCATGCAAACAGAGAGGTCGGTGCATTTTCAGAATCAGCAAGGAAACACCTAAACCATAATCTTGTGCTGCCTATCCGTGCAAAACTCAGTTCCATGATGATAAGATGTTGTGGGTGGTTGTCAGGGTGTTGCTATGTGGTTGAAAGTGTTTTTAGCAAATTGCTTAGCAATTGGGTTAGTACCATCTGCAGCTTGGTTTCCATCCAAAGTTACGAATTGAACTCATGAGAAAAACTGGAATCACTTTCTAATAAACCTGCACTCTAAATCACTAAGGAAATGTAGGAGATTATAATCATTTTCATATCTTATAAATTAGTACAGACAGGTATAGACAGAGGTTATATAGACGAGTTGTGTAACCGGAGGTGTTAGGAGGAAACAAATGAGAGAAAACGAGAGCGAGTGGGCTGGGGTGGGAGCGAAAAACAGAGAATAAGGGGAGAGTGGGTGGGAAAGGCCTCTGGTTGTCATGGAAACTGGGAGGTATATCAGCTGACTCATTTTCCCTCTCTCTCTCGATCCCGCCCACCTCGCTCTCTCAGTCTCTCTATAGTTCTCCACCCTGCCACCTCACTCTCTCTGCATCCCCACCCTTCATCCACTCCACCTTTCTCGTCGTCTTAAGTTGTTTTCCATTGCACTAACTCAAAGAAATCACGTAAAGATGCAGCACTCGAGTCGGAAGAACAACGTCGATAAGTGACCCAATTATCACTAGCGTGTGTGTAGGATGTTAATTGAGTGTGTTCAATATCTATTAACAGTTGTAGGAATCTGTCTAGGCCTGCGGCAGCAAGTGAGTGTTGTGAGCAGGACGAGCCTTGTGGCTGTCATTATCAAAACCGATTGTGTTTGATCTGTAAGTTCTTTCGCAACAACATTCATATAAGCTCGGGTTCGGTACCACTTTAAAATAAAATACGGGTCCGGGTCGGTTCCATCCAGCACACTTACGGGTCTCTTACGGGTACGAATTTTTGGACCCGTGAAGACCTCTAGTACTCACACTAGGCATGGTTGCCATGAACAGGGCCCCCTAACCTCCTCCCCACCCCCCCCTCTGGCCTGCACTCACATAGGTCTTCAGCATTCGTGCACAGTTCAAACTGCCTAGTGTGATTACACCCTAAGACATTAAATGAATAGTTGCACACTCTATATTAAAGGGCCAAGTCACATCAACAATAACCTACTGACTACACTATGGCGGTACTGTATGATGTATCAAAACAAAATTGTTACCTTACCTTATAATTAACAAATATGATGGAACAGTGGCGTCCCCCTTATTATTAATCACACCCCATCGCTTAAATCACAGCTACTCATCTGGTTCCTGACAGGTGCAGGTGTGAGAGAGAGGACAGGCATGGTAAAAACCAGGACAGGTGACAAAGTGATGAGGCACACCTGAATTAAATGTAGCCTCATCATCATGACACACCAAGCCGACTTCAAAGAACTAGCAGTGACAAAAACCATCAGTGTCGGCAGCATCTGGACCACAAAGCTGTATGTGAACACACCGCTCAGACTACAGCTGACTGCAAGCCAACGTGTGTTCTGCACCTGTGTGAGAGGAATTAGCTGTCTAACACCACTTGCCTCCCGTTACACTTCCTCAACACTACCTGCCTTCATGACTTCCCAGTCACAGCGAGGACACCAGCTCTCCGGTTTATTTTGGATACTTTTCTCCCCTTGGACACCTTTTTGGCACTTTTTTGTGATGCCACACCCACTGAGTCAGTCGCTGCTCCTCCCACTACACAAAGCTAACTACAATAGAAGATGTGGATGTACTGCATGAACAGCTCACACAGGTATAAAACAATCCAATCAAAACAAAACAACCCAACATATCAAGGGCACACAAATATCCAAAGTTAAGAGAATAGTCCAGTGAGAAACTATTGGCATAAACATAAGAGCAAATACAGAAGAGCAATTGCTCATGGTAAAGGTTGGCAGCGCAGAGAGAACCGCTCCCTGTTTCTCACTGTGAAGAAATGCAGAACAAATTGAGAGCGAGAGAAACTAGAACTATTATGTGAGCTTCCGGTGAAAAATCCTTCCATTTAACATTGCTAGGAATTATGGACTGATGGCACTAGGACTCTCTCCTGACCTTACCGACAGCCATTAACAGGGAAATTGGCCATTAATAATATTCCCAAGAGAGTTTACATTCCACTACAGCACTGAAAGATGAAAAAGCTCTGTTACAAATAAGGTTACTAATCAATTACAATGGACAACAAATGACTGACTGCGACTATGTGCATTACTGTCTTGGATCATGAAGTTCTATATGTAATTGACAATTGTTCTTTATGTCTTACAAAAAAAGGGAGGGGCTGCGTCCACTACTAAAGTTCAAAATTCAGAGATAGGATAATGGTGTTGCACTGTGCTGGGTATATTACTGATTACAAATTACATAACGAAAATGGTCCTGAGTAACATAATCTGTTGGATTACACCTATTAGGTAATGTATTCTGACTACTGTTAGATTACTTTAAAATTACATTTCCCTTACATAAAATATAT
>JAUYWG010000059.1:10659161-10671434 GCA_034779775.1 Enteromius afrohamiltoni | reverse complement strand
TATATATTTATATTTATTTTATGTAAGGGAAATGTAATTAAAAAAAAAAAAATTTATATATGTATATATATAAATAAATATTATTCCACGTATTCCTGACATCCTTGCAGTCAAATGTTAGTCTGGTTGTCTGGAGCTTTGCTCATTATGCTGGAAATGAACATTTGGTACGTGCTGCTTTAAAGACCTAAAGCGGTAAGACTTCTCTCTGCTTACGTCAGGAACATAAATAAGAGCCCATCTTGTTTTGTCTCTCCAGTCTACCATTAAACTGTCACAATGATGATCACTGTTAAAGACCCCAGTGTGTCCAGCACACTGCCCCAGGTTCATAGGCAACCTAGCCTTGTAATAACTCTCCTCTCTCATCCCAGCTACATCTTTTAAATGTCGGTATAAGGAGCCTGTGTTCATACCTGACACATAATCCAGTGTGTATCCTACCCTAAACTCAAGCTCGAGACTTTCTGAAAGCCTGTTGCAGGTTTTTGTTTAGTCAGGCCAGTCGTTTAGGATTCTGAGGGTGTGGGGAATAGATACGGATGATAAAATATAGGAGTGGAAGGAAACGGTGGGAACTGAGGGTGATATTAGCATCTATGTTTGTGGCCCTGCCTAGCATTTGAAAGGGAGTGTCATGTAGCCTCTCCCACAAACAATTCACCAACTACCCACCCTGGGCCTCATCGACCTACTGGGTTACAATGTCATGCAGTATACGGACACCTACTGTGATGTGTTTGAGTGCACAACTTTGAAATACCTGGCAACCGGCAACAAGCCCCTAACATCCTTTTCACAGCTGCCTGCCGTATCAGATTGCGCAGGTGAAATCGACAGCAGATCTTAACGGCAACTCCAAGGTATTTTTTCCCCAAACTGAACAACTCAATGAGGAACAGCAGCTGCCTTCGACTTTCCTCCGGTGAATTCTTTCTAAAGATTTGTGACCAGTGGCAAAGCTGTTCTATTATAAACAGTGGTTCCGAATCAAGTCTTTATGAAACTCCGGCTGGGTAAAAGCACATTAGACACAGAGAAGGCTGTACGTGTGTGTGGAGGATGAGAATTAAAGGGTGTGGAGCCCATCTTTGTGCCTAAATGTTCCCGTTAGCTCCAGAGCGGTTGTATGGCAGGCATGCATGGCGTGTGCAGATGCAAGCATGTGTGTAACCCTGCAGGTATGTGGTGTTCTGTGTGTGTCTTATGGATTTAGGAGTGTATGGTGAGGGAGTGGGAGTGTTGCGAGGGGGTGGGGTGGCGTGTCAGTGTGTGTGTGTGTGTTCAGGCGGAGGGGTGTGGGTAGGCTACATCACAGTCGTTCCAACTCCCGCCAGAGCCTCGTTGCCATGACTACAGCAGAACGGAAGCCTCCCTCAATATATCCTATTAGGGCCTTGCGAGACTTGGAAGGAAAGAAGGACAGAAAAGGAAAGGTACAAAAAGATACCACAACAAAGTGAAGAGGAAAGAGCACTGGAGGAGTAACGTCAACACGAAAAAAAAATAACGTTATGACTCCTAATGGGGACTGCAAGATACCATCCGGCAGAGGGAATTGCCTGTTAATGATCACTCTTCTACTTCTTCATGCGGTCTTGTATATTTAGTAATTGAAAAAAAATTCCAAGTTCCAAAACATTGATTTAAGGAATAATTATACGTTCCTGCAAAGAATTTATTTAGCTCTTTCCTGGTCTGGAATATGAGATGCATATCTGTAGCACACTGAACGCAAAAAAGTGCTTTTCGAAAACAAATTTTCCAGAGGTCAGGGTTTATAAGTTAAAAGGCAGCTACTACGAGCTTTTCTGATAGTCGAGAGTATTTGCCAAAGTTTGCAAGGGTTCATGATAGAAAGTAAACATCACACAACAATTTTTGGCTGGTCGCCTTACATATCCTGTCTAATCGACCGTTTCTTAACCAGGACAAGCATTGTGCAATTTGTTTTATTCTAGAAAGTTTTGATTTAATGGGGATGATGTGACCAATTCATCCATGCATATGTTTAATTTATAAAAATGACCTCATAAACTTGATCTTCTGTTGAAACAAATTCCCTGTAGTATGCTGGACTTCTCCAGTCATTTAATTTACATAACGCCCTCCCCTTCCTTTCCTACAATCAATTGCAAGCTCACATTCACACCTCCCTCCATCCAATCAACAACCAATGTATAGAAGTCTCCATCCTACATTTTTCTTTCTTGACTATCCATTTCAGATGTTATATCGACAAAAAGATTGTTGTTACTTGTGTTTCATTTTTAATTAAAGTCAAATAGTCTATAGGATCATATTATAAAACTATTTTTACATCCATTTGTTGAATTACATTTTGATATGCCTTGGCCTTATCTAGAAAGAGGAGTTCCAAGTCTAGAGGAACCCGGAGGTCCACTGACCTCATCTTGGTTACACTGCAACCACACCCCTTTCCAATAACTCCGAGCTTCATACTCTCTATCCCACTACAAAGTTCAACCCCCACACACACAAATGCCACATTACAAAAGCTCACTCACCACCATACACTCCACCTCCTCTGGCTCCGGCTTGATTTGTATGGATGGCATCTCCTCAACAGGCTCAGAGGTGGCTGCAGTGGATTTCTTCGGACTCGTCTGACACTGCGAAGGAGAAGCAGAGAACACTTAAGATCTAATCAGAGCATCAAGTTGTGGTCTTACCAACAGTCTCATAAGTTAACAGAATGCTAACCTCTGACCAGATACAAAAATCTACAATTTGCCTCAACAAAGTCACACGAGTTCAGAATTAAATTTGAAAAAAGTTAGAACGAGACTACAGCATGAGTTAATGATCCTCAGCAGACTAATTTGAGGAGAGTCAGAGAACAGTTAAGCTTTAGTTAGTTGGGGGAGGAGGAAACAAAAGAGATGATGAGTGGAAATCAAGTGCAGGTCAATCGAATGTGGGGGGATGTTTGAAGAAGGAGGGAAAGTCACAGAAATGGGGAAAAAGAGAAAGGCAAAAAAAACAACAACATTAAAGATACTTTAGATATTACATCTACGGTACCTTTAAACGGTGTAGAAAACAAGATTAGAGGCAAAAAGATGGTTCTAAAGCCCAACCAGCTGGAGAAATACAAGAGGAGAGAAAGATTGAACCAACAGGGAGGAGTAGTCAGCAATCCTGTGTCGCCTCCCTCTTTTAGCCGAACCGAGTCACACCCAATTCTTTAAGACGGAATAGCAGGAGAGAGGAGAGAGTCAAGTACAGCAGCAGTATTAGTGGAGAAAGAAAGAGGGAGAAATGTGGTAATGCTTAGGCATGGGGGTGGGAGTGGGGGTCATGTGACCCAGCTGCAGTAGATTCCACAAAGAGGTGTGGCCCCCCATAAGCTGGGGTGTGGCCGTCCTCAATGTGCCCCTCCCCCCAACCTGGCACGGACACACTGTGAACACATGCACTGTAAGCAAACCTATATGCATTCCTTTTGATGGCTAATGTATGAAACACCAGTGTTACACAACATTTCATACACACTGAATGTGAGCAGAACATCTGTAAAAAGCACTCACCAAGTGGCTTTGGTGAGTAAATAAAATGTTGGTAATCACAAACGGCCAGTTACTTCAGCTGGAACTCCCATATTTTTAAGACTAACATTACAAATGATAGGCTGACACCTTTTGAAAGCAAGTAACCAAAAACCACAAATAAATGGTACATTTGACAATTTCTACCTTTTATAAAGACATTTACAACAAAAAAGGTTTTCAAACATTTTTAATGAGCACTGAATAGCATACCAATAAAAAGTTCTCTCAGCCAATGAAATTGGGGGATGGGTCTATGCAGGGGGATAGGATCTTGTGCCACACATCTTTCCATCCATTAAGAAATCCCCAAAAAGGCTGAAGACCTTTGTCATTAAAATGTTGTCATTAGTTTATGCCTAAACTTTCAAACTTTATTTGGCAACACAAATATATAATATTCCTTGCATAAAGCCATGAAGATGAAAATATGATGCACGTTTTAGCTGCAGCAAGACTGGAAGAAGGAGACTAACAATGAGAGGCAGTGTCTCAAATATGCAACGAAGACACTGCTAAATAATACCAATGTCAACAATCCCAAAAGATAAACAAATATATTAGCTTTTAATTTCATGCTAGGTAAGTTTTTGGACTTTTGAACTCTGTCTGCAAGTTTGTGCACACAAGACTTTATTAATATGGAAGTGTGTGAGCACTTCAATGACTGAGAGTAGCATTCGCCCACTAGCAAATCCTTTAGGAGAAATGATGATGTATATTGGTGAGGAAGCATTTATCAGAAAATGTGTGTGTGCGTGTGTGTATGTAAAGGCTCCCCGGGGAGCCTGTGCTGTGGGCAGTTCCAGGAATAAAAGAGGGTGGGGTGGGTGTGACCCCAGTCCCTCTATGCCCCAGCAGGAAGTTACAGAGCGAGTATAGGGGGTTCTCATTACTGAGAGAGGGAACATCAAGGATTAAAGAGGAAAGCACAAAGTAGAGAGGATAGCAGAGAGCAGAAAATGGAAGAACGGGGAAATGTGAAGAAGAGAGGGAATGATTGGGGGTGGAGGGGGAAAGGAAGAGAGAACCAGCACAATCTGGGTCATGGTGATCTCTCTCACTCAGTCGCTCCCAAGCCCCTTGGCAACCAGTCCCCGCCCCAGTGCAGCGTGGGTAGAGTGGCCGCCTGGGACTGGATAGCTCACCACGCACGCCCTTCTCTCCATCCATCCTTCTCCATAGAGAGTCATACTTTGAAACTCATATTTAGGAAGTATTGGCTTCCTTGAAACATGGTAGAAATTCTATTGGAATCTAACAGTCCTCATTGTGAGGAAAGAGGAAAAAGAGAAAGAGAAGGTTGGTTGGGTGAAGAGTGGTCAATTGTTAAAAGTCATCATCTTCTACTTCAGGTGTTTCATGGTGGGAATGAAAGATTCATCAGAAAGTACAATTTATGGTGTACAATACCTTCAACAAGTTAACTTTTCAAATGCAGATGGAGTCCCTCCAGGGTTTTTCCTCATCTAATTCTCCTTGATCTTTACAAAAACACCCAGAAGAAAGGAAGCCACATCAAATTAACTGACCATTGCATCGGTTGCAGAAACAGTTAGCAGTATAAAGCCAGCCCTAATGCGATAACACAATGTATTACTTGGGCATTTCAGGGGCTTCCCAGGCTTCAGTCCCAGTTTTTTTTTTCAACTTGACCCTCAGCTAGGCACCTAAAGTCAGCAGAACCTTGTTTAAAAAATGCGGCTCTTTGAGAATGTTACTCTGGGACTTACTAGGACCAAAAGGGGCTAAACTCATAATGCATGAGGCCCTGAGAAGGAAGCATGGCTTTAGCTCTGAAGGGCCAAAAGGGTGTTCAAAGCCGTATGTTGCACAATCACGTAACCCGAGATTGGACATCAGCTCATGCTCCATACCATGGCTAGGCCCAACTGGACCCCCCCTAGGAGGAGTGGTTGAGAGGGTGCAGGAGAAGAACATGTGGAGGGGGCAGGGAGGTGTGAGTTGTTCTCAGAGCAGTGTGGGACAGTTTTCCTAGCAGCAGGGAAGAAAGGCAGGGCCTCTCTACCTCCCCTGCTGTTGTGTAGCTAGTCTCTCTGACCGCTGTAAGTACACAAGTAAAACCTTTGCCTAAATTCCAAAGTGCAGGAGCTGCCCCAATCTAGGACCTTGTCCTTTCATTGGATTATTGAAGCAAATGGAGGTGGGAGGGAATTTAGAAGTGAAATCAGTTCACGTTTAAGAAGTGATGTGGCTGATGACTCCTTTTGCCATCATAAAAAATTGGTATCACATATCCACCATCTTCTAAGATTTTATTGTGAAGTTATATTACTATTATAGACATTCACCCAACCAGACAAAGCACATTGAGGATTCAATAAATTAAACTTAAAATGTTCATTTTGGTTCTGCACTCTGGCCTACATTAGGCTTAGTTCGCCCAAAAAAGAAAATTCTGTCATTAACTACTATCATGTTGTTTTAAACCCATAAGACCTTTGTTCATGTTCGGAACACAAATTAGTATATGAACTGACTGGTGTCAGAATGGTGGCGCGTCATTGAATAAACTCATCATTTTTGTTTTCTTTGTGTACTAAAAGTATTATCATAGTTATGAACCAATGATGTCCCTGCTATATTTCCTATATTTAATGTATACTATTGATAACTGCTGATATAGAGTGCTAATTTCTCTTTCTTTTTTTCTCATCTTATAGAGAGTAAACAGAAAAATACAACAACAGAAACCAATCTGAGATCAGATTTTGTGACATGGTGCATAGCAAAGCTTGAGAATACAAAGAGAGTGTAGTAGAGTAGTGATGTGAAATCTTGTCTCCAAGGATCCTACTCATGAAATATCCAATCTGAATTAGTAGGCAAAAATCTTTAGCTTGTTCAACCTTTTTTTAATATAAATAATTTACATTTTGGTGTACATTTGCACTACATTGCAGGTTTTTTCCAATCATTAGTAGTCTGGTTTAAACAAATAAGGTTCTTGTTGATTCATTGTTTGAAGAAAAAAAAAAACATTTTCCTGACATGATAAAATCTTTGATCTAAAAAAATCTTTGACCAATATGTAAAGTAATAAGCGATGTAACTATTCTGCAGAACACAGCAAATTCTTTTTTAGCCTAAAAATGTACATTTTTATGTATAAAACAGAAAGAACCCAACAATATATTCCATCCTGACTTGCTGTTTCAATAGGAAATATGTTAGCACAGGAAGATAAACTGTGCTTTTAAAGAAATTTCATCAGGTCTTTAAAAATAAATTTCTTTCTAAATTTCTATAAAATGTTTATGTAAATATTTTTGCTATGGTAACTTTATACCTTTCTCTACTGTCATCTTTTCGTAAAGTAAAAGTAAGCATCCATGTTAGTTTTCTAGGATGCAAACTTTTAGCAGTCGTCATTTAAAAAAAATCCATTTCATTTAATCCTTGTATGCTGTAAAAAATATGTTGCGGTTGGTGAAGGGTGAAGCGAACCAAACTCTAAGGGACTAACTGACTGACAAGTAAACTTACTTTGTCATTGCTTTTCTCAGAGCCGCTCCACTAACTCCACGCACTGCCAAATAAGGTGTTCGAGGACCAACTACAAAAACAAATGAGATCCTTTAGTGTTCATGGAAGAAGACAGCCTCTCCAGCACTTGGGGGGGAACTACGCTTTTGTCAAGAAAATAAGGTCTCTGGTTGTGCATGCACGTGTGGATCTGTGTGTATGTGTACATGCTTGCCGCTGCTGTTTAAATATGTCAGAACAGTGTCATTTTAATGCATTCTGTTGAGGCCTGGGGCACATCTTGTTCTGCGTACCAGCCACTGCTGTCACTGCGTCCCTCCATGTTATCAACTCATCGGTCCAAGAGCAAAAGAAGAGAAAGAAAAAGAGAGAGAGAGAGAGAGAAAGGAAGAGGCAGAAGGGGAGGATACACATGTAAGGTCACAGCTGCATGGGGTGTGTAAGGGGGATGAGCAGGCGCAGGGTTGGGTGACACACACAGTACACAGGCTGTGGTGCAAGGACTCTGTCCTACCCTCTGGTTGTTTCCTTTAGCCTCTTAAAAGGTACAAGGCCTCCCTTTGGCCACAGAACACCCTTTGTGACAGGGGTCTCTCTGTAAAGCCCTGTGCCCTTCAAAAGTACTGCTGTGGTAGCAAAGACAGTTTCCGGTAGCAATACCATTGAACATTGAAATGAGTCTACTCAAAATTTTGCCAACTGCCATAAAGCCTGGCCTATTTTAGAATCACTGCACACTAAAGGTAGTGAAGTTAGGAAAAAAAGTAAAAAAAAAGTGAGTTGCACTAAAGTAAAAAAAAAGGGTATTTTGTCAATAGTGTAGTGAATGTATAAAGCACTGCTCACAAAGAAGTTACTTACAAACAAAGCAGCTTTTTCACTGCACACTAAAGGTGGTGTCACATGAGTGAAATTTCAGCAAAAAAAAAAAAAAAAAGTCTATTGTCAATAGTGTTGCAATGTATGAAGCACAGCTCACATAGATGTCATCTTTAAACGAAGCTGATATATATATTGGTCAATGTAGCATGTGACTTAAACCAGAGTGGGAACACATTTTGCAGTCGCATGAAATTGAACTAAATTGACTATACCATAATAAACAGCAAGGAAGCAACAGTGTTTGATCACTATGTTAAGTAAAATGTTTATGCAATGTAAAGTTAAATCCATTCAGCAGAATTTTGCAGCACAGAAAATTCAAAAGCCAGTTTCCTTCGGGTCAGCACATGGGTTAAGATTACGACTACAATTAGGAAATGTTTAGATTCAGTTCTGCATCTCCCCAAAGCGGAGACAGGCCTTGAGTGAAGCTGCTAGGCTGCCTAACTCCACCCTTTCCTCTTCAGTGTGATGTGTGAGACAGCGTAATGTCACCCTCACACACACGAGTGAAACAAAAGGGCTGTGTGCAACAAGAAGGGCCCTGCCTCAGAAGAGTCTGCCGGGGGAAGAAACGAGAAGCAGCAAGCAGCCAAAAGAGAACCATAGTTTTTGAGGTGAAAGTTGAGAGAAAGTTTAAGAATCACCTGAATAGGTTGAGGCAGACTGAAGCAGAATACACAGGGCTTACAAAGGGTCTGAAAGAAGGGCACCACTTTTCTAAAGCATTGAATTTCAAGAAATTGTTCTCAGAAAAAATGTAATTCTATTATTATTTAACACATACACCAAGTGTTCTAAAGTTATTTTGATTAATTCTGGTCTGTTCATCACACAAATCAATGCAATTATTATTCACTGAACATCTCCAGAGTAGCTCTCAAATCAAGCTCGGCACTACTGATGTCAATGAGCTTAAACCACGATCCAGTCAACCAGGGTCCGATCACTATCTGATGATTCCCGGTGATTTCGCAAAAAGAAAAAAAATAAATAAATATTATAAATAAAACCCCTGGGTTAGAAATGGACATCAATCTAGCATTAAGCACTGTAGGCTCTATCCTAAGAACCCTATCTGTCTGAATAATAATGCTTTAAAAATGTATATACATTATTATATCAATTCTAATTATTAATTTCATTTAACTTTATATTTGATCAATATACAGTAAATATAATGTTATAAAATAGTATCATGATTTAAAAAAAAAACATTTCTATTTAAATATATATTAAAATATTTAATTTCTATACTCTAATCTGTCAGTGTCACACGATCCCTCAGAAATCATTCTAATAGGCTGATTTGGTGCTCAAGAAACATCTTATTTTAATTAATATCATCAATTTTGTACTGCTTAATATTTGTTAGAAACAATGAAACATTTGTTCAGGATTCTTCATAGAAAATAAAAAAGAATAGAAAATCTTTACACAAGAAAAAAAAAAACACACTAAATGGTGTCAAACAGCACTTTAGTCACAAAAGTGATTATGTAATTTCAGGAGATTTTGAATATACTACTATTTCAAGGTGCTTTTAGTTATTTTTGAAGATTGGCAGAGTGGTCACAATAAACAGAAATTTCTGTTCCGCTGAAAAAAAAGTAGGAGTAAATAATTACAGAACTGTCATTTTTGCTGTACTGTTTCTTTAAGAACACCAACCGTGATGGCTAGGAGTGTACATTGGCTGCAAATAAATTCAAACAAACCCAGGCGTAGGACTTTCTCTTTATGGTTGGCACAGTCACCATAGCAGTGAACTTGGCCTTATCTCACCACACCCTTCTGACGCAAACTCTGCTGCTACTTCCCATAGCCCTCCCCACCCTAAAACACATTCACACACACACAGTCCTTATATACTCATTCCTTCACCTCCAGTTATTTTACTCAGGCCTGTCCTGCATACATGCAATAATAAAGTTTCCTCACATGATGCTTGGCTAAAATGTACCCTTCCTAATGTAATGCAAACCTCAACGTCTCAAGCCATTTAAAGTCAGTGAAGCAGATGAGCACCCAAGACAGGAAGGAAGAAGTTTCTCTCTTTCTGAAAGTCAGCTCATCTCTGCTGCAGAGCTGCGCAGAGAGATAAAAACACCCGGTTATATAGTGATGTCAACTTTAAAGGCACAGAGTCAATTCTGCAATTCCCAAAGAACATACCTGAGTGGACAGTCTATACTACCCTTGGAAGAATTTCCTAGAGATGGACACATTTTTTGCCTCGCACCTTATAATAAAGCTACAGTAAAAGGTTAATGCAAATGTCCCGCATTTAAATACTTTAAGAGTGGGCTACAGGAAAACAAAGCCTTGCAACTAGTTTTCCAAATCACGTAAATTTCACATTCTGAGCAATGGCTTGCATGCTGTTTCCAACATCAATAGTCACACACACACATTTAGACACACCCTCCCCACCCTGAGCACCCCACCCCCGCTCCCTCTTTTTCATTGCAGACAGTTTGGCAGAACTGCAGGGGTTGCTATGGGGACGGGATTCTTTCCCTGGTTAATGATTGTGCCGCAATGGTAGGGGGTCATTCTGTCACATCGCCTCTAATCTGGGGAGACATGGACAATATCCTTACAGTCCCATACCACACACACACAAGCACACCCCAGAGCCCCCACTCACACAAAACCTTACCTCTAACTTCTTTTACCTTTAGGTTTGGGAGATAATCCATATAACGCTGCATATAACCCCTTTAACATCTCAGTCTCATTTTTCCTCCAGCCAGTGCGCTGGTGCCTCACTTCCTCTGCTCTCTTGGACAACCAAATCCTCCTCAGACAGCTCTCAAAGTAAGAAAAGACCTTGATTGTATCTGAGGTACATTAGTTTCTTCTGTCATCAGGAACATACAGTACATAAAGGCTTTTTTCAAAAAGCGCCCCAAAAAGTCCTGCATATGCTTCTGCTGAACATAATTTCATTTTTTTTATTTCAAGGAAACATGAAAGTAAAATTACCAAAACATAAAACAAAAGAACATTACCAACACTTTCATTTTAGGTACTTGCAGATTACGATACCTGTATTTTCATCGCATTTGTAATTTTCTACAAAAAAAAAATTACTAATTCTGAAGAGTGCTAAAGAGAAATGCAAAATATATGCATAAACATTCAAAATGTGATACGATATTAACTATTTCTTCATAAAAACAATTGAAATTGTATTAAAATCTGTCAGAAAAAAATCATACAACTAACATACGTTTCAGAACGAAAGAACCACTACAACTTCTGAACTTCTCTTGTTAAAAAAAAATACAACTTAACCCCAAAGATCTAGTTAATTACAGGCCGATCTAAAATCTCCCTTTGCTGTCAAAGATACTCGAAAAGGTAGTATCCTCACAACTATATTCCTTCTTAAAGATAAATGGTATCTGTGAGGATTTCCAGTCAGGATTTAGACCGTATCATAGTACTGAGACCGCTCTAATTAGAGTTAGAAATGACCTGCTTCTATCATCTGATCGTGGTTGTATCTCATTATTAGTGCTATTGGATCTCAGCGCTGCGTTCGATACCATTGACCACAACATTCTCTTGAATATACTTAAAAAACTCTGTTGGCATTAGTGGAAGTGCCTTAGCATGGTTCAAATCATACTTATCTGACCGCTATCAGTTTGTAGCAGTGAATGAGGACATAACATATCGATCACAAGTGCAATATGGAGTACCTCAGGGCTCAGTACTAGGGCCATAACTTTTTACGCTTTACATGTTACCCTTGGGAGATATTATCAGGAGACATGGCGTTAGCTTTCATTGTTATGCTGATGATGCTCAACTCTATATTTCTTCTAAGCGAATTGAAAACGGAATGCATAGCTGATATACAAAACTGGATGCCATGTAACTTCTTACTGTTAAATTCTGACAAAATTCTGTTAATTATTCGACCTGTAATAATCTACACTGCCTAACACTTGATGGCTGCTCTGTCAATTCTTCTTTATCAGTTAGGAACCTAGGTGTGTTGTTTGATAGCAATCTTTCATTTGAAAGCCATGTTTCTAGTATCTGTAAGACAGCATTTTTCCATCTTAAGAACATATCTAAATTGCGTCCTATGCTCTCAACCTCAAATGCAGAAATGTTAATTAATGTGTGTATGACCTCATGGTTAGATTATTGTAATGCTTTATTAAGTGGTTGTTCTGCACGCTTGATAAATAGACTACAGCTGGTTCAAAATGCAGCAGCTAGAGTCCTTAATAGAACCAGGAAGTATGAGCATATTAGCCCGGTTCTGTCAACACTGCACTGGCTCCCTGTCAAACAT
>JAUYWG010000059.1:10636796-10653921 GCA_034779775.1 Enteromius afrohamiltoni | reverse complement strand
TCTGTCAGTTTAAATCTAGATTAAAGACACATCTCTTTACTCTGGTTTACACATAACACACTGATACACATTTATTAATCAAATCCAATAAAGGATTGTTAGGCTGCATTAATTAGATCAGCCGGAACACTCCCCTTAACACACAATGTACTCATTACATCGTAAAAAGAATGGCATCTACGGTAATATTAGTCTGTCTCTCTCTTATTCTGTTTCTCAGTCCATATCCAGATCAGATGGTTTACTAGGGATGTGCGATTTAGCCTAAAATCTAAATCTCGATTAATTGAACATTTTGACTCGATTACGATTAATGTACGATTATTTTTATTTATTTTTTTGCCCTCATAGTTCACTGACAAATCTTATACAGTAAATATGCTGACATACTACATTGATTTTTCAACGAAGGGTGCATTACTTGATTTTAAAATAATTGAAGGAAACACGCATCTACTATCTATGATTATTTATTAAACATTCATGTTGAACAACTGAAATTAAAGTGCACACATTGCCTAAAACTAACAGTCTCTTTGTTCACATAAAAAAAGAAAATTAAACTAAATAAACAAAAAACAAAATAAACTGTTTTCAATGTTTTTCTTACTACAAGTAGAAAATAAGCAGTATCACTTTTAAATAAAATAACTCTTGCATATCCTGCATATAATATTTTAAACAGTGAATTTCTTGCATCTTCTGTAAACAAATATTTTAATGTGCGATGTATCAATGTAAACAACAGATTGCTGTAATGAAAAAAGAACTCTCCTAAACACGGTTGCATGAGGTGCTTAGTGATCTTGTCATGTCACTATATGAACATGAATTTTACTTTTCTGACTTCTTGCTTAGAAACACGAGCATGTTAAACATTTCAGGTTGTGTCTTGTACATGTCTTGCAGCGCAGGAAAGATGTGATCACGACAGCACAGAGTATCTTCTGTCAAGAGTTTTAACGAGGTATTTAAACCCACTTCGCTCCACTGTAGCCAAGGGAGTCATATCTTTTGCGATGTACAGTGACTGGAAGCGCCTGGCAGAAGCCCCTCCCATGACGTGGATTCGTGTTTACTGTGAAGCGAATTTAAAATGTTCAAGCGTCCAACTTTGTGCGAATAGCATCATTTATTTGCATAAGTCGCGTCTGGTGTGAACGCAGGGTAACGTAACGGAGCGGGTCACGTGACTCCACACGCGGCAGTGTTTTTAAAGGGAAAGTAATCGAAATAATCAACCTGGAAATATTTGATCGATTATAGGTTCTGAATGTCAGGCTTTGAATTTCGATTACTTTTCGATTAATTGCCCAGCCCTATGGTGTACTAGCACAAAAAGATGATTTCATCGGATACCAGAACACCTAGATGTGCCCTGTGGACAGATCACACACATGATTCACACAAGATTTAACAAGAAATTAGGTGCTGGGTGTCTGGGCAGAGGAGAACTGGCCCCAACTAAACCTTGTTTCTCCCGAGGTTTTTTTTTTTCTCCATTCTCCTTTTTTGATTCCTTGTCACTGTCGCCTCTGACTTGCTTAGTTGGGCACCACCAAATTTCTAGTGATTATCGTCATTTTGGTTACAGAGAGCATCTCTGAATTTAATAAATAAATGGTTTTATCTTGTCATTATACATTACCATCACTCTATATTTATGTTTACGTTTATTTATGTAACACCGTGGTTCTGCGAGACACGACATTTCGTTCCACTGTATGTCCACACATGACTTGACTCTATTCTCCTATTTGACAATATTCAGTGTTTTGCTGCAATCTGTAAAGTTAAAAGTGCTATATAAACAAAAGTGATTGACTAATTGATTGATTGATAGATCTAACTTTTAGACCAATCCAATTGGAGTTGTATTAAAAATCATCCTTGCTCTTCCAAGCTTTATAATGGCTGCAGGTAGGTGGGGGGTTTTTTTACAGTCCAAAAGTAGTCAACAAAAGTGCATCTATCCTTAATAAAAGGCCTCCTGCGATCTGATGCATTTTTGTAAGGAAAATATCCAGATTTGTGTATGTATGTATTTTATGTATTTTTAAAATGCATTTCTTACACTCCCTTTAACTGTCATATGTGCAAGCCGTTCTGAGCTGATGACGTAGGATGTATGCAAAGCACACGCTCGTCTAAGATAGGCTAGTCTCGCAAGTTTGTTTACAGGAGCAAAAGAAGCAAAGTGTCCTTAAGGAAAATTAGTCTTCTCTTGGTTTATATCAAAATCCTCTGACATTTTTCTTCCTCATTTTATACTTTTAATTTGTGACCACTGTTTTACTTGAGAATCATGGATGTGCTTTATTTTACTACTTTTGATAGTAAAAAAAAAAAAAAAACACCAGCCAAGGATCATTTTTAATATAACTCTAACTGGATTTTTGGGATGTCTAGAGGGTGCTCTTGCACTTAAACTCCAAATATACCCTGCAGAAGAAAGGTAATGTACATAATTCCAGGAGATCCCTATGTCGCTGAATAAAACATATGTGGTTCATTGAATATGTTCAAGGATTCTCCGGTATTTTTACTATACAGGTACATTTATAATGCGATGCTAATCGACAAAAAGTTTTATTTCAGAATATCAACATATAAATGATCTTTTAAGAAATAATAATTTATCAATCTAATTTATAGCAAACAACATTTTGATTTGTGAATCACATGCACAATATGCACATTTGTGATTTCAAACGTTTTGATATATCATGCAAACAGAGGAACTAAAAACATATTAATCTTATGACATGGCTTAATTTGTTTAGTAAACAGATGTACTTGTACTAGTATTGGTCAGTGGCACGCACAAACCTCTGAATGGTCAGGAGCTAAGCAAGGCTGCTAGGGCACAATCACGGTTCAGGTTTTTGATTCTTAAAAATCATGGTCCGGGGGCACATATTCAACACTTTTCCGGACACAATCAAAGTTCCAGACCACTTTTCTCACCAATGGCGCTTTTTCACTGCATAGTACGGTACGGTTCAGTACAGCTCACTTTTTGGGGGTTTTCCACTGGGAACAGTACCTGGTACCTGGTCCTTTTTTTAGTACCACCTCAGTCGAGGTTCCAAGCGAGCCGTACCATTACCAAAACGTGACGTGTAAACTCTGCTGGTCACTGATTTGCCGTATAAAATCGTCATTACTGTGTCACTGAACTTGCCACACGAGACACAACAGACCCGCTAGATTTAAATCAGCACAGCCAGAGAAGGATCGGACGCAACTGTTTTGTTTGAAGAAACGCACCTTTTTGTATCAACCAAAAACGGCTGTTTGGTGGTCTATTGAGGAAGTACAGACGTTCCTCTCGTTGATACCCAAGGAGCGGATTCAGCGAGAGCTTGATGGGGCGACGTGGAACGAAAAATGCTCAGTTGTTGTGTGTTTGTTTGTGGCGCGTTCGAGCCGAACTGATCCGTGACGAGTCGTACCACGGAGTGGAAAAGCGCCACAAATGGCCTGTTTAACTTGGAAATATGTCACATTACGGATGTAAAATGGGTTGCAAACTCTCCTTTGAAGCTGAGTTAAAAATGGAGGACTAAAAACATAACTTTAAATTTGTCAACTTAATACTTAGGGCCTTTCAGTACTGTTTGCTCGGTCAGTGAGCTCAAAATGGAGAATATTAGTATAAAATATAGACTTTTCAGAAACCAAGATGACAAGAAACAGAATGGAATGAAGGGCACAGATGGTAACATTGAAGTCAATGGTCCTAAAATTGTCATTATTTTGAGCATTTATATTGCATTTAGTGAACTGTCATATTTACACAGGACTGATTCATATGTAATTTCCTTGAGAATATATACAACGTCCTTTGCTCAAAAATATAAAAAGGCTTGAATCCCTTAAAAAAACCCACAGCATTGCAAAGAATTTTGCTTCTTCTTATGATGCTGTTCAGAAACGTGCTAAAACATACAAAAATGTGAATGCATCTTTTTGAAGCTTGTCAATTAAACCCCAAATATACTTTAGTTTTTAATGCATTCACAAAAGAATGCATACCTTTGGCAAGGACTATTCAATAAACAACAGGAAAAAGCTCAGATCTAAAGGCTTAATGTTGACCCCAGGCCGTAGGGTGTAAGAATAATAAAGGATTTTACACCTGACTAAGTGCGAGAGTCTTTTATGACATTGTATTAGTGGATCATAAAAAAAGCTGGTCCCACCTTTATATTCATGCACTGTATTGAGAATAAGGCCTAAACAGAAGACGTTGGTGGCACAATGCCCTATTACCAGCTCATCTAACTTCATGATATGGTTAACATTCTTGAGTACAAATAATGGCTTTTTAAGAGTGACAATGGTCAACAAAGCATGTGATGTTGAGGCATTACACCTTATTGTTGACTTGCCTCAAACATCTAATGAGGAAGTGTCCTACTTCTTATACAGAATCAAGTTTATTCAAAGCAGAACACTGACTAATTCGTGCTGCACTTTTTTGAGCTAAGCTTTAGGACAGGTCAAGGGTGTGACGCTAAAGTGCAGTCAATAACACAAGAGGCGATTTAAGACAGGGAGTGAGAGGAACTGCTAGGCGTGCACCGCTACCACCCTGCAAAAACACAACCTCAGTCACACCCAGGGCCGACTGCACCCTTCTCCTAAAAATAACTGTGCTCTAGGACAGTGGCAGTCCCTAACTGTCTCAACTTCTAAAAACAGATGCACTTTACATCACCCCCCTCCTCCAGCTAGCTAACTTGCTTGATTGTGCTGCCAATGGATACCTCAACCTATAACACCCTCCTGAAGCGATGTCACCCTGATAAATCCCAAAGGCTGAGACCTACAGAGGGTAACTGAGTGTGTAACCACTTCGACCAAAGTTTGTCCATAGATGTTAATGATTACTAGCTGTCTGGAACACCCAGAGCACTCGCTGTTCCTCCAATGATAATGCCTCAGTCCACTCGCCTCCCTGACTTTGAGGAGACTCTGCTCTCAAAAATTACTTCTGAATATGGCATATTAAAGTCAAAACGTGAGGTACAATTACATTAAACAGGGCCAACAGGTAACAAGAGGTAGAGTACACTAAAAGATGCAACTGAGCTCAGTTAGATTAGACGGCACATTGAATCTACTGCGGGTGAAATGTGTTTGTCAGTATAGTGTTTATAAACAGTACAGTCCTTAGAATGAACTGCATGTCTATCCCTTTCAGCTATGTGTGCATTTCTGTCAAAAATTAAATATGGTGCTAGCATGACAAGGAATATAGATTAAAAAAATGCATCTTTAAGGGGATGGATCAAAATGACAAGATATTTGGCCATTTTAAATATATCTGCTAAACATATATAATAAAATGGGTGCTTGCAAATATTTTTTGCAAAAAAAAACAAAAAAACAATATTTTGATTATGTAATAATTAAAATCATTCTAAATAACGATGCTTTGCAGCAATTGATCAATATTTGGATTTTGGATCAGGCCAATTAATTGAGAAGAGGTGATAGTGTCCAACATCCATTTTTAAATGCATGTATAACACACACACACATATACACATAAATGCTTCTGAAATGCAACCAACCAATCAAACAAATCACAAAATAACCCCTTCAAATCGAAGACCCCTTGCTATATGATGGGTCACACTGATCACACACGTGCAGCCATTTCTTGATATTAGTGTAACCCATTTAAAAGTTCTAGTACATGGTTCTGTGCAGCTAAAACAAACAGTTTCAAATACACTGCAAATGTGATCCCCTCATTGCTTGGCATGCACATGGGATGTACATGAGTTTTCAGTAGCCTACAGCCCTAAACAAGCTGCAGTCTCATGTTAAACAATGCACTGTCGGCAACACATTGGTATTTAGCCAACTGAAAGAGGGTAACAAAAGGCAATAGCATACAGCATCACAGGCCAGCAACAACGTAAGAGATTTTCTTCATCCCATGCAAATGCAAGGCTGCTGTCCCTTTAAGAAAGCAGCTAAGATGGTGTCTCTCCTGCGAGCTGCATTCGGCGCGCTTCCTTCCTGCCTTCGCCGCTTTAAAACAGCACTGCGGATAAGCGACGGCTTTGACAGATGTGCCACACACCGACTTTGTCACAAGTTGCACAAGTATTTCAAATGCACCAGCGTTATCGTTAGGAGGCTTTTGGATAAACACGGGCTCAGAGCCGCATGCACAGGAGTGAAGTAATCGCCCAGCAGCTCAGATATTATCGGCTCATTACGGTTAACGGCTAGCAAACCGAAACCGGGTGACTGCTCATAGATGAGGAACTCAGGCGGAGTCCTGCAGAATGGAAATCGGACAGCGACAGCCGTCAAAAGCAACCGGCTGCGTTGCCAAACGAGTCGATAGCGAACGATAAACGGACTTACTTTTTTGTTCCGAGTCTCCGTGTGCATCTCGGTATCTAAGCGGCGGTGAAGGGGTGGAGTGGAGGGGGGGTCGATCGGATCGGGCGGGGTGATATTTGAATAACAGTGAGCTCGATGTCAGTTTTTCCACCTCAGTATTAGAGGAGAAAGGTGCGCTCGTTGCCTCGGCGGATCACAGAAATCATATCCCCGGCGTCGAGAAATAAACCCTCTTTCCGTCGACCCGCTCGTCTTTCAGTGTGTGTTTGTTGCCGTGTTTCAGGGTTGGGCTCGAGCTGTGAGTCTCTCCTCCGCCTCTCCCTGCTGCTGACCCCACCCTGCGTCCCCACCCCTTCACTGTGTCAATCACAGCCCGTGTGTGTGTGTGTGTGTGTAGCCCAAACCAGCAGCGGCGCCCAACGTGCCACCGCGATAACAACCTCAGAATCACCATCGCACTCCGTGTCACCTCACCTAATGACGTCAAGTTACACCGGATATTCAGAGCTGAACTTTTGTGGTGTTTTTTTGAGTTCCAGATGATGCTCCATATGTACATTCACTGTTTAGCTTGACTGTTGGATTGCAACTGAGAATGGAGGATTATTTAGCCATAGTTTGGAGACCTTTATTTATGGCCCCTTTAGTGTTTTTTCTTTCTTTCTTTTTATTCATTTTAGTCTAAAATGCAGAACCTTTATTATAATCAGATGTATAAAGGCAACTGTCTAGCAAGAGTTCTCAAACTGGGGTCCAGAAGGCCTTTATAAGGGACACAATTACAATTTCATCATGCATCTGTGGAAATTAGGAAATTAACATGACAGTCTCAGTGAAACAAGATAATGTAATAATGTAAAAGATAATGTCAACCTAAAACCAAACAATAATGATTACTTATTTTGACTTTAAATTACACTATTCTGAATTTTATTAAACTATTATATATATATTATATAGTGTAGTGTAGTATTCACAACTTTGGGGGTTATTTGCATAAAACCATGTTCATGCTCCTGCATTTGTGTTTTTATTAATTTTCCTTTATTTTCCCCTCATGATTGAAAGTTATTTTATATAATTATCAATAATTATTGGGTCTTGATGAATAACATTCCTTTCCTGTAGTACTGTCATGTCTTTTCACAAGTTTTCAACTACATTTCCCATAATCCTTTAAAACTACATTTCCTATGATAATCGGAAGCCTCCGTGCCACGGGATACATGAAGCGGTAAGGGACAAATCTGTTTTACGAGACCGTTTAAAAATACTGACATACTGCTGGTTTGGTCATACAACAGTTGGCACCGCACCATCCTTTCAATATCTTTGCGAAACCTGAACTGAACTGTGAGCGGTTCACAAAACAAACTGCTATGAAATTTGCTGAACATACCAGCAGCCTCAGACTTCTTTATATTAAAAATTTGTTTAAATGAAAACGCCTTGTTACGAAATGTGATGGCTACATAGCGGACAAGCCTTTCTACACTTGTTTAATCTCTTTTAAAGCTGTTATCTCAGATGCTTTACCCTTTTCATTGGTTTCAACTACATTTCCCATAATCCCCTTTACTTACACTCACTTCCTAGTTAAATAGGAAGTTAAGTTATTTAAATAGGAAGGTGGTGGGATAAGGAAGCGATAAAGAGCAAAAAGCCAATACAGACTATGGTTTCTCACGCGTAAAATATTAGGAAATATTACTTACGGATTGCAAGTTTGGTGTCGGGTCCAATATAGTCGGAACTCTCCCTTCCTTCAGTAAAAGTTTACTTGCATAGCCTGCATTAAACTGTGATAGGTTCACAAATGAGGCTGGACTGAAATGCGCTGAACAGATTGTTAATGTAGGACTGTAACGATCAGGAACGTCGGTAAAGAGAAACTTTAGCCATTCGTTTCTAATGCTGGGGTCTTTTGGGAGGCTGTGCAGAGACACGGGCTCGATCCTACAGCCAGGCATGGCACAGCGTTTGATGGACTTCCCCCACATCTAATGTAAAATAACACTGCGCTCTTCTTTGGATCTTAAGAAAAAATATTAACCTCCTTTTAGTCTCTCCATGACTGGGTGGGCCATAAATGTGGGCGATCATATGTTAATGTTCTCATGGCTGTGACGTAAATCCACCACGGTGTGACCTGCTTTTGCAGTTTAGATTCCACATATATATTGCTAGGCGAGCACCCATTGAAACAACATGGGGAATGAGATGTATATAAAATAACTTTTTTTTTTCTTTTCTTTTTTTTTTTTTTTACACTTTGTGACTTTTTTTCTTTTTTTTTACCTTCGCTTAGAGTTACTTGGTGAGGCTGATGTGTTTTTCAAGGTGTGAGAATTTCCAAAAATAAATGAAATAAAAATGCGTTTTATTTATCATTTAAATTTGTTTGTCATACTACGTTCTGATACTCCACAGTCTTAAATTACTGAGCTTGTGCCTAACTCAACTGATTTAAACTACAGCTCCCATGATCCTTTCAGTTGAAGCTTCCTGTTGAAACAGGAAGTATGGTCATAGTGTAAACATGAAGCGGTAAGAGACGATTGAAAGTTGGTTTTAAGCGTTTTAATGTTTGATTTGCGTCTGAAAATACTTCCATAATAAACTGTGGCCGCATTCTGGCATTGAAATACTTATTCTTTTTTATAAGTGGTAGATAAAAAGCGCCACTGTTAAAGCTAGCAATGTCACTAGCCGATCGCGAGTTAAGTTGATTTGCTTGTGGTTGTACGCATGTGGATTTAATGATACAAATTCCTTTCCTAGGAAAAAAGACATGTTTGTATTGTGTGTGTGTTTGTGCGCGTGTTTTTATTGATTGTTTTTGACTGTGAAAATGATATGTAGGACAATTAAACTGCAAAAAAGGGGGGAAATGGAAATTAAAACTTTAATTGAAAGCATTTGAGGTGGGAATTTGAAGTTATTTGTTTTGGGGATGAAAAAAGGTAAAAAAAAAAAAAAACGGAAATGTGTTGTATTTTCAGTATTACTCGTCATGCCTGTGACGATGTGCCCATTCCTGAAGAACAGGAGACAGAGGGCCAAAGACAACTACACAATCTGCTGCTGCAGCAACTAGATACAGATGTAAACATTGACCAGTAAGTTAACTATTAATAAGAATGTTGGTTCGGATGGTCTCTTTTGGTTATTGTACCGCATTATGTTTTTTAGAACATAAATAGTCGAATATTTGTTAATTTATTTAAATGATTGTTTTTGTGCCTGTTTATTTACCTCCATTACACATTCTCATATTTATTTGTTGCAGGTGTGTCGCAAAGAAGAAATGCTTTGCTCCAGCAGCAGTGTACAAGCCATTTGGGGAACAGGCAGCTGGTGTGAGGAGTCTGTCCCAATTCCAGGCTTTGCAGGACGGCGATCAGGAGCTGGCCACTTTGAGAGAGCTGGGTCTTACAGATGCTGAGATAGAGTTATGGAGATGCAGAGATCAACCAGAAAGCTCTTGTAAGGTCTGATTGCATTTAGCTTGTCATGTTCTAAACAGTGAGATTTTGAAGTGTACGGAACGTGAGAAATCTAAAGGTGGAGAACGTCATCATCTAAACGCAATATATTATTTTCTCAGGGCAGAGGGGTTTGTGTGGCACCTGAGGTGAGGAATGAGCGGCTGCAGGCCATCCGGGATAAAATGGCAGCACATGCAGAGCTTCTGTCCAGACCACAGCGTTTCTCAAGCAGTCGGCCACTTTCCCGTCGGGAGATGGAAATTGAAAAGGCTCTTTTTCAAGGAAGTGACCGCTGCAGCTTCCTCACTGCCCTTTACCATAGAGGTTAATACAGTAGTACTAAATAGTTTTAACCCTTAGGCACTTTACATACCCGTTTAACTTCGCTGCTTTTTCTATCCTTAGAGGAAGAGTCACCAGTCAGCCAGCAGGGGGCGACATCCACCAGCGCAATGGACCATTTCTATAAAGACTTTCTTGAAGTCCACAACAAAAATCTTGCTGACTTTCCAGAAAGCTTACCTCAGCCAGAAATTGTCACTGATATCCAGTGTGAATCACCCAGCTCTACAGCAGGCCAATCACAAACTCACACCCCAACCAAAGACCAACACGTATGCACAGAACCAAGCCCTGCGTCAGACGCTGTCAGCCAACCTCAGCCTCGAGAGAAAAGCGCTATACCTGTTAAAGTGACATTAAGCCAGTCCATTGGCACACTAAGTGCAGCTTCTGCCCAATGCCAGGATGGGCCTGTTACAGTGAGTGGAAGGATAGAGGAAGTTTCAGATGAAGAGATTAAGAGCAACCGAGAAACTGAAGAGGGTATACGGAATATTCCACGATTTAAGAACTACCAGAGAGGAACGCCATCTAAAGTAAGCAACATAACAGCTTTAGGATTGCTACAAAATGTCTAAAACAGGGCTGTCCATACTCGGTCCTGGAGAGTCGGTGTCAAGCTCTTACTAGGCATGTTAGAAACATCCGTGCAGGTGTGTTGAGGCAAGCTGGGGCTTGACAGCCCTGTTGAAGAATGTTGTGTCGTCATATACAAATGTTTGGGATCGATACGATTTATTATTTTTTAAATATTTCTTATTGCCATCAAAGCTCTTTTTGTTTTAAAAGAAAATAAATAAATGGTTATATTGTGAAATATTACAATCCTGTGATGGCAAAGCTGAATTGTTAGCATTGTTACTCCAGGCCTTAGTGTCACATGACCCTCCAGACATCATCAAGTTGTGATGCCTAATATATTGATGTTCTCAAAACTCTTTCCACCTAGCAAAAAGTCTTTACTATCACTTTTGATCATTAAAACACATACTTGAAAATCGTTCATTTCTTTATTAAAAAAATCTCATTTACCTCAATTTAAATATTTCAAGATATCAGAACACATTTCTCTCTCCCTCTTGTCTGTGTAGGTTCTGTGCATAAAGAACATGAGTCCACGGGCATCGCTGGCTCAGCTGGTTTCTCTCTTTTCAAGGTTTCAGAAAGATGACACACAACCCATTCTGTACCGCTTGCTGACTGGCCGACTCAAGGGCCAAGCTTTTATTACATTCTCTGGTAAGAGAAAGGCTTAACAAAAGATGTGCATTATTATCATCCACAACAAGCTAGCATATAGGGCTTAAATTTAATTCACAGCTCATAATGCCATTTCTGTAGTTTAAAGTGAATATAGCACCTCCAAACAACAGATCTCTTCACATCACAAGCACTTCGGCGCTATATCTAATGTTTTTAATGTAGAGCCAAACGTGCTTCATTCAAGCCCTTTCTGCTCCATGTGAATTGCTTCACCGCACCATAGATGGACTAGAGCTACATTTGACATGGGTATTTTAGAAGTTGCAGAAATACAATAAGCATTTTTGCTAAAACGAGAATACAGCAAACAGTTGTATTTATCTGTCACACATTTATGACTTTTGCTTTTATGAGGTACTACTGCTGCCTAGAAAGTAATTTCTAACTATTCTCAAAAAAGTATCGTCCGGACCTCAATTGGAAGGGAAATATAGAAACTAAACCTCTTGAAACTTGAATGCATTGTTATGTAACGTCTGGATTAACTTCCTTTTTGTGTTTCACAGATATCAAATGTGCCCAGGCAGCTCTAGACTTGTTAAATGGCTACAAGCTGCTTAAAAAGCCACTGATCATTGAGTTTGGCAGAGAGAGAAGTAAAGAAACGGATGCACAGACTGATGGACCCTCGGTAGATCCCAACACCCCTTCAGTACAAAAAAGATGAAGCACCCTTCTATGAGAAACCTGTATAACTGTATAGGCTCTTTTTTAATTTGTAAATACTTATTTGTTAATAATATTGTAAATGACTGATTTCACATGCTATTTATTTGGAAATAAAATCTCAAGTTCCCAAAACGAGCATTTCAAGAAATTGTAATTCGTTCTGTTGACCAACAGATGTCACCATTTCTCCATTACTGAAGACAAGACGACAAAACGGCTTGGTAGACGTTATGTCCTGACTTCTGAGCCATGAATGGACTTCTAAAATAAAAATAAATATAAGAATTATTATTCTAAAAGGTATTCTAGGATGATTCTACAATCAGCAGCACAGCAAGACTGTACACTAGCTCTGCTGCGTGCTTGTCTATAAGCTTTACCTCTGCTTTTCTGAACTAGATACAAGGTTGTGCTCGAAGTCAATGAACCCTACATGTACAGGACTCGCCAATTACATTTCAGTGTGATGTTTGCCACTCTGCTTTCCCACATAGTTACACATTAAAATGATGTTAAAATCAATGCAGTCGGGTTTCAACTGTGCTTCAAGTGCTTTTAACTGTAAATCATTTGTTTAAATGATAACGCCACCTCAGCATAAACAAGTTACACACAGCATATGGCTTTGATTGTGGTTGCCAGCACAGGATGTCTACGGGGAAAATGACCCATTTGTGTGTGTGTGTGTGTCTACATGAGGACATGAGTAAGATAACGGGCCACTGTTCAATCATGAGCTCAGCCCACCCAAAAGATATGAACATTTATATGAGCATTATAATATATAATCCCAATTAAATCATAAAAAATAACTATTTAATTTATTCTTAGTAAAATAGGGTTCTTTGATCACTCCTATTTTGTATCATGATGTACATGAGCAAAAAAATTATATTGAATGTTCATGTTATGTGACATGCACTCATTTTTTTTTTCTACATAAACATCATGCTGGACCATTTAATATGAACACTGGGGTGGGGGGAATAGTGACCACTTACAGGACTCAAGATCACACACTTTTAATTTAAACTAAAATTTAATGCTAATTAAAAATTATTAAGCATTACTTTGTACAGGGTGGGCTAATTATATGGATACACCTTAATAAAATGGGAATGGTTGGTGATATTGACTTCCTGTTTGTGGCACATTAATATATGTGAGGGAGGAAACTTTTCAAGATGGGCCATTTTGACATATCAATTTATTAAATAATAAATAATTTATTAAATCAATATTTATTAAAGTGTATCCATATAAATGGCCCACCCTGTATATTTTAAATATAAAAATAAATATTTTAAATTTTTGTGTAAGCTAAATTTGTTTCTTTTATAAAAGCCCTCCTTATTTACACTAAAAAGTGTGTAATATAAATATGTAAAGTATGACAAATATGTAAAGTTCTGACTATTAATCTGTATATTGTCTCCCTCTTAAGATTTAGGTACTGTATTATTTATTTACTATTTTAAAATGTATTTATTTCACTTAAATTTACATTGTTTTTCTTAATCACTCATATCCCCACTAAAGGAGCCCTAGACCTTGATTTCAAAACTCCTGCTAGAGCCCAGCATACTTTTTTTTGGAACTCATAACTACAAAATATTGTCTCTGTCCTCTTGATCAAAACAGATCCTTCAACATGTTTACTAGAAATTATACAGATATTTGGATAAATCACATGCTTATGATGGTGCTTCCGAGAAAGATCCTTTAGAAAGCCTTTCTAAAATGTTTACAGAGTACATGAAACTAGATGAAAAGAGTTTGGGGACAAAGACTAATAAACAACCCAAATCTTTATTTATAAAGTGAACGTGTTCATTTAGTGCTGAGTGTGTATAAATGCATTAACAAAATAAAGATTACTGTATTTAACAAATTAAAACAACATTTTAAAAACATAAAAAAACACAATGACACTGCAAAAATACTGTGTAAATGCAAAAAAAAAAAAAAACATTTTTTAAGGGCACTTAACAAGGTTAACAGACACAGTGCTTTATGAGAGGGCAGCTGAAAAGTCAATGTCAAATATTAGTTTTGCATATTTACATATGATTCTTGCGATCCATATTGAAGCCCATTTTGGATGTTTATTTTGAATTGTTAAACTTTCAGAAGAAGAACAGCACCACATATTCTATTTAATCAAACGCATTTGCTGCGTGTCTATTCTTTTTGCGCCTTAATCCAGTCTCCCGCCTATGATAAGAGTCTTATATCCAAGTATATAAGAATCACTTGAGTGCTTTTAGGTACAGAACAACTAACAGAAATCCTCAAACGTAGCCTGTGACGTCATACCCAGCCGCTGTGTTCTGCCGAGCCGATTTCCTGGAATTCTGAGCTGGCATAGTGGAGTGGGTACTAGTGCTGGTATGACTGTTAAGGGTCTGGTTCTTGTTGGGAAGGTTGGGGTTTGTGGTTGAATGTAGCGTGGCTGGATGGTAGGGCATCAAATGGGATGGCCCACGCTGTCCGGTGCGGTCAGGGTAGGGGTAATGGCGTCTAGTTCCCCGGCTCCCGTCCAAATCATCACAACAGGATGCACTCAGCAGCCCTCCACCTAGCATAGACAAGAGCGAAGAAGCCAAGCCCACGTACAGGCAGTCACCTATCTCAAACTTTAGACTGGCTGGCATGTTTTGCATGTAGAAGGACTGCACCACCTCATGGGTTTTCCAAGACACGGGGATCAATGACAAGAGCCCAGCCAGGAGGAAAAGAGAGCCGCCTACCCCAGCCACCTTGCTCTTGACCGAAGAGCCATCCATGCAGACGGTGCACTGCATGCCGACGGTGGATACCGCACAGGCCATGACGGAAAAGATAGAGGAGATGACCATCATGGCTCTGGCTGCCTGGAGATCAGTGGTGAGCCCCAGAAGCGTGTTGTAGGTCTCACACTGGAAGGCTCCGGTGCTCTGGTGCACACACTCCATCCATAGACCTTTCATGGTGACGACTGCCGTCACAATGTTAGGGCCAACGTGTGCGGACGTTGCCCAATACGGCAGAAGAGTGGCTACAAAGGTCCCAAGCATGCCAAAGAGGCCAAAAAAGAAACCCATCAGCTCCAGCGCTGCTATCCCCATGTTGCCCGCTGGATGTGCGTGTTCTCCGAAAGTAACAAAAAAAACTTCCGTTTGATTACTGTAAAAAAAAAAATGCACACACTTCAGATAAATAAATACATTTTTCTGTTTGTAAAAAAACTGTGCTTAATTGTAATGAATGTGCACTTGTAGTGTTAAAAGCATATATATATATATTTTTTTTTAAGTGCTCACAGATAACATATTAATGAATAAAATGCCACTTAAGTGTATTTAAAGAGAGAATACTTTCATGACATTTATCATCACACGTGCACAAGTGCATTTATCATGTTTTAAAGTACACTTATTTTTGATGTGTTAAAGGGTTAGTTCACCCCAGAATTAATATTCTGTCATTGATTACTCACCCTCATGTCGTTCCAAACCCGTAAGCCCTTCGTTTATCTTTGGAACACAAATTAAGATATTTTTGAGATCTGAGAAATATCTAACCCTTTATAGACAGCAATACTGAAATGATCCAGGTCCAGAAACATAGCAAATACACATGCAAAGCAGGATGTGACATCAGTAGCTCAACTTCACCTTCCACTCGGCGTAAACAACCAAAGATTACATACATGCACGTGCTTTCCTCCTGAATGAAAAAAAGGCTGATTAAGTCAAATACCTATGTATTGTGATACTCTCCAAAAAGTATTTTTGTAAAAAAAAAAGTATTCCCCCAGGGGGGGAGGAATGCTTGAGAAAATTATGTTATTTTTGTATTCTTTGCATAAAAAAATAATTCTCATACCATTGCAGTACTGAAGTTGAGCCGCTGATGTCACATACTGATGTATTTACTATGCTTCTGGAGCTGGGAACAGTTTAGTTATGTTGCTGTATATGGCGGGTCAGATGGATCTCTGATTTCACCAGAAATATCTTCATTTGTGTTCCAAAGATGAATGAAGGTCTTACCGGTTGAGTAGAGTAATTAATGACATCATTTTCATTTTGTGGTGAACTAACCCTTCAGCTACTAGAACGCTTATAAAGTACCTGACTAATTAAAAAAGAATTGCAACATCGCAACAAATGCGTATTTACAAATATATTTGAATACATAAAACACAACAGAAATTACATTAAAATACATTTTAGTTTACTATTATCCCATATCAGTACATTTCACTAACCATATTTAAAAAATACCTAAAATTACGTATAAGGAAGAGCTTTAGCCTTGCTTATGTCAAAAAGTTCACATTTAAATAATTTAACAAAATAGATTAGCTAATTTAGTACACTTTAGCTTCCTATAAAATCTTATCAGTACATTCGGCAGTACACGTTAATCTTATTTCAAATAAATGATTCAATTACACATAAAGGTGTCCTACTTAATCCAAAAAAAGTCCAAATTAAAATAACAAACTACATTAGATCATTTACATTCTATTTAAATTTAAGCATACTATTTTCAGAAAAAGTACTTTATAAAAAAATAGTCTAATTCTTTTTCACGAGAGGGCCGAGTGTACTTACACTACATAGGTTAATGGGTGAGATGTTTCCAGTAGTTTGTGTGTTCCCACAGTCCTTTATTTGTGCTCCTACCATCTCTGTTGCTCTGTAGATATTAGGATCTGCCCCGTCCATGTACACATAGGCACCTCTAGAAAAGAGAGGTTAATGATTTA
The DNA here is from genome assembly GCA_034779775.1 of Enteromius afrohamiltoni. NCBI lineage: Eukaryota > Metazoa > Chordata > Actinopteri > Cypriniformes > Cyprinidae > Enteromius > Enteromius afrohamiltoni. The sequence goes on along the minus strand of JAUYWG010000059.1, from coordinate 10,637,034 downwards.
CTCCTTACTTATCCCCAAAACTGACCTTTCTGCATTCATCCTAAAAACAAGGCCACTGTGGGAAAGGACAGCGTCAATCACAGCGAGTACGTGAAAGGGTCATGAAACCCAGACTGCTATGTGGGGTTTTTTCAGGAGTGTATATATATATATATATATATATGTGTGTGTGTGTGTGTGTGTGTGTGCACCTGGTATTTATCACCTTATGGGGACCAATTGTCCCCACAAAGATAGG
>JAUYWG010000059.1:10614316-10632870 GCA_034779775.1 Enteromius afrohamiltoni | reverse complement strand
CTAAGGTATTAATAAAGAACCTGTATCTATGTCTGCTGTTTTTCAATTTTGAGAAATTGTGATAAAAATTATACTTATAGGTTATCATTTTTCTCTGAAGTTGTTTAAAAGAGTAATTATATGGTTACACTTTAGTTTAGGGACCAGTTGTCACTTTTAACTATTATCATGGATAATATAGCATATAGACTATTAGTATTTCTAAACCACATTCTGCATGACCATATTTTACATCCTACCCCATACTTACACTGAACAACAACCTTACAATTAATAAGCAGCAATTAGAAGTCTATAGAGGCAAAAGTCATTAATAGTGAGAATTGGTCCACAATTATACTTATAATTCCTTATGAATATTCTATACAATAAATTCAGTCAGAAATAGTGTGCCGTGCTTCTAAAGTGCTCCGGGTTAAAGCAGGGTCAGTGTTTGTTTGTGTATAGGTGCGGATGTGGGAACAGTGATGCAGGTTCTGGTACATGTAGTGTGTGTCAGTGGAGAGAGCAGAGCATCAGAGAGGGTGAAAGAAGTGTGCTCATGAGGTGTCATCCCCACACACCGTCTCAGATGAGAGCAGAGGTGTGATGCTTGTGTAGACGTGAGAATGACTGGGTCACTGGAATGAACATCGCTGTATGCTCTGACCCTAAAATAAGGTCAGCCTTATAGTGGAAGATCATAAACATTCATATTCAAATGATTACAAATGATTCATATTTCAATAGCTACCTAATAATGTGACTGACCTTTGTTTGGGTCGACAAGAGTGAAAATGAGGCTGAGAGTGATAAAAGTACAGTGTATTCAATGGTTTTGGTCTGTAGTTCATCAACATGCCAATTGTTTAGCTGAGAAATTATCTTCCCAAAGAAACTTTCAGCAGACAAACACTTGAAATAGCTTTAAAAAGTGGTAAGTTGTGAAAATTATGTGATCTAATTTACTCAGTATGTACTATTGTGGAGACTGTCACTCACAGTCTGGTTTTCATTGACATTAAGTTCAATAAGGCATCTGCCCTGATAAACTATGTCATGGCTCAAAAATTTACATGAATTCATAATTTATTTGTCATATTTATTGCCATAATTATCACTATTGTGTTATTTCTGTGAAACACAAAAGTAAATGTTCTAAAGAATGTTCTTCCTTTTTCTTTAATATAATGAGCATGTAGCCTACTGTAACCATTCCAAAAAAGAATAAAAAAAATATTATAAAACTACCATAAATTTCCAAATAACTTGCATGATATTTTCTGCCCCCTATTGGAGGTTTTTAAAAAATAATTAATCTTTATTCACTACATTGGCTTTCATGTAGCTTCAGGGCTCTGTCCCTCTTTTTACTAAATCAGTGATGAATGTGCATCAACGAGGTTCAGAGTTGAGAAGTGTAAAGGTTTGTGCTGATGTGGGAACACTGATGCCGGTCCTGGAACATAGACAGACAGAAGAGAGGGTGAGAGAAGTGTGCTCTTGAGGTGTGAGGGCTGGTGTCATCCACACACACCGCCTCAGATGAGAGCAGAGGCGTGACGCTTGTGTAGACGTGAGAATGAATGGGTCACCGGAATGGACAACCGTGGACGCTCTGACCCTGGGAAAAGTTCAGCTATACCATGAGATATTTAATAGCATTGTTTTAAAATGCTAATGCTAGTTTTACTGTGTTTTCTAAATTAGGTCATTTACATAATTTTATTCACAGGATGTTGGTAACATTTGTTAAACATTCTAAATTGCACTTTTACACTTCACTAGTCAGGTGACAGGAGATACGCATCAGTAGGTAGGGAAACAGCTCTGGTTTATTTATTGAGTTAATAGGGCTAAGGAACAGTATAAAAATTAAAATTCTGCCATCATTTATTCACCCTCAAGTAGTTTCAAACCTGTACGAATTTCTTTGTTATGTTGAATACAAAGGAAGAGAAGTCTGTAACCAGGCTTGGGTCACCATTGACTTCCATAGTAGGAAAAAAATACTATAGGAGTCAGTGACCAAAACAGCCTGGTTACAAACGTTCTTTGTACTCAGCAGAACAAAGAAATTCATACAGGTTTGAAACTACTTGAGGGTGAGTAAATTATGACAGAATTTTCCTTTTGGGGTGTCGATGTAGCTTTACTATAATTGACAATGCATGTAAAGTTTCTTTTGTAATAATAATGTTATTGGCTCAGGACTGGTGAGGAATGTTGGCCCTTTAGAGGTCCGATGAGGGGTCTGTAGCTTTAAGAACCGTATTTAATGCAATAGTTTAAGGTTTGTTTAAAACTAACAATGCTGTGAACACTAAAGCCTATATACAGTCAAGTAACTATTTAAATACAGAAGGCAAGTGAAATATTTGTAAAAGAAGGCATTATTTGATTTATAAAATGTTGCACATAAAAGTAATTTATTTTGTACTTACAAACTGTAAAAAACGAAGACATATACAAACACATACAAACACCGCTATTCAGTTCACACGATGAATTTATTATTAAGGCAAGTGAAATATTTCAAAAGGAAGCATTTCAACAGCAGTGTGTTTTTTTGGAAAAATGAGATGTGAGAAATCGGTTAACATTCAAATAAGCCATGGAATTTCCTCTGAAATAATCCATTACGTGTATTTTGGAATTTACCAGAGCTGTGATCTAAATGATTAAGTCAATCTTGGCTGGAGGGAAAGGTTATGTGCCGGCCACTGCATTATTAAAATATTTTTAAAACATATAACTTCATGAGACCAAATCAATCAATCAGAACATTGAAAGAAATATTTTTTTAACCCACTTAATTACAAATACAAGACAAATCACAATTATAAAACAACAAATCACAGATCTTTACTTTTGTTGAATTCTTGGGGAGAACTGATATACACTGCGTGCTCTAACTAATCCGTTTCTTGTTATTTTAAATTAATGATTTGTGTTGACTTGCTTAAAAAAAAACACACTGGTCAGGCTTGAGGAGCAGTGGGCTGGTGATTACTGACATTCCTGACCATGGGGGAGAAGATTTTTTAAGAGCCGTTAGTGGCAGGGGGTTTCCAAGACTCTGAGATCAGCAAATGTTAAAACAGACTGGGACTAGACAGACCCCCATAAGCCAGAACACTCCCAAATGAACAGAATAAACAACATACCTATCTATTATTGCCACCCTCACTGTCTGCTGCTCTGTGTTTCATAGCATCTAAATATCTATCTCTCTATGCTTTGATCGTTTAAATTACTTTAATTGGTGTAATCTGTGGCCTATAGATTAGACTAATGTATTTTACATATCTCATGACCTCGAGGAGTTACACTTTATTAAGTCCACTTTAGACATTCTACTAACTATAAGTAACTACATGTCTACACTCTCAGAGTAGACTTAAGTAAGGTTTAGGCTTAGTCGAGTAAGTTGACATAAAGTCAGTAAGTTATGTCATAGCCTATTTTGTGGATCCATCACGCATCATAAAGTGTTAGAAGATAATAATGACTGCTAGTTGCAAAGTTACTTTGTTAGTAGGCTATGTCTAAAGTGGGCCATCGAATATACAATGTCAACTTTTTGTAAAAATTTACTTTTTACCAAGACTGCAAGACTACGTTTGTCCGTCACATCGTTTTCTAATTAGATTAAAGTGAACGAAAACACAAACGTTAATTGAGTCATTGCATTATCTGTTATCTCAACTGTATGTTTAAGCAATTGCTCGACGCTATCTTGAGTTGTCCATTTGTGCCTTTTGCCAAACGCGGATCAGTTTGCTGGCCCTATAGGAGGTCGGAGTGACGTAGTCTAGCAAATTTGCTCCTCCAAATGGAGCGTCGAAGTCCATCAAGCCCCTATTAGGACCTCATTAAATTCGCTTAGTGAGATATTTTGCACCCTTCTTAACGGGCTGAAGTGTGAACGCGTGCTTTTAGACAAACAGCGCGAGGCGCGCTCGAACTGACCGCGGATCGGCTTCGGTTAAGCTTCTGGTGACTCCTGCAAATGTTTAAAGATGTTTTCAGATCATTTTTTACAGATAGGAGCCACAGACAGCAGAGACAGGTCATCAGAAAATCAAAATAAAAGTAGGCTGTACGCCATTCAAAGAAAATTCATTTTTTAAAGGATGTTTTAAGATAAAGATTGTATATATTTAATTAAAGAGTGACTTTAAAAAAATAAAGACAATATGTCTGTGTTGGGAATTTATGCCTTTAAGGGAAAAAAAAGGTTTACAGCCTAATAATTAAAAAAAAGTAAAAATGTTTGCTGCTAGCTATAAGAATGGGTAACAACATGACGTCAGTAGTGTTTTTATTGATTCATTTTATTTACAGAATTTAATCATTTTAATAAGAACCCAGGAGACAGAACTTAAAATCTAAAAAATAATATACGCCCACAGAGACTTAATAATAGCGATGTACAATCTATCGATAGGGCACAACTTTGGGGTTTTATGTAGGCTATGGTTTGATCACGCCTATGTATTCCTAATTAATGTAGCCTCTGACTAACTATATTATATATGGCTCCACTCCTGCGTCGCCCCCCGTCGTCTTTCTCGCAGATGGTGTGTAAGTTTGCCCCTCCGTGTTGTTGCAATAACCTCACGGTACCAGATTTCTCACCCTCACGCTGGGGCGCACTGTTTGTCCAACTGGAGAAGTCTTCACACCAAAATGTCCATAGCAGTCTCTATCCCAATCATTTGGTAAACAGCACCGAACCCCCTCTTAAAACAACCTCGGATCATTTGGCATCGGCACCGTCGTCCAGCCCCGCCCCTGCAGCTCCAGCTCCATAAAAACCCCGAGAGCGACTCTCCTTCATTCATTCGCTTTCCTCCGGAGGATAAAGACTCATCCAAGGCGTCCATCTCTCGGAGATCTTCCAAAATAGGACTATTCGTCGCCCAACAAAAAGAGAAATGAATTCTGTGCTCGTTGCAGCTCCTCTTTCCAATACAATGAACACTGACATACAGCAGTCTATCAGGTGAGCATTGTAGCCTGTTCTATTCTTTATTTACTGTTAGTTTCAATTCTAAAATATTACTCTCATTCAATCCACAGCCCAGCTTCCCTGTGGAGACCTTGGCTCATAACAAGAAAGGATGCCCAAACTGAATGCCGGAGAACCAAGTTGGCTTGTGTAAGTTTTTTTCCTCCACTGCAATTCTAATATTTCAATAGATCTTCCATTATCTATAAGCTATAGGAATGGTGTTAAGACCATGTGTACATGGTACCAAAATGAACTCCTGTATTTATAGTGTGATTTATTAGGCTGCATGTTAATTCAACCTAACAGCACAGAAAATTTCTATTTGTTGTATGGCATAGGCTACGAGTTTTTTTTACTGCAGCAGGTAGCTTTAAGGTGACAGACAGGCATGTGGTGAGCATTAGGCAGCAGATTGTGTGACTGTGGAGGTGTTTCATTGACACCAAGCCATTCAGTGACGCAAAGGCAAACTGAGCAGCTCTAGCGCTGAGACACTTTGCCATATGGCACCACTGTCTGAGTGTGAACACCGAGTCTGTGCCCAGAGACGAGGTGTAGGGGAAAACTGCTCCCAGAGAGCAAGTGATAGCTTGCCAAGATTTAAGCAGACACCTCTAGGTTTGGGAAAGGGAGTTGGAGCAGGTTCCCACAAACACTTTAGCCTGACACCCTCCATGTCACAGCTTTTGCATCCTGCCCAGGGTGTTTTACACCCACAAAGCTGGCAGTGATATCACCTCATAAACACTGGACAGGAAGCATTGTTTGAGTTGTGTTTCGTGCATGTGGTCTTACATGTCTTTTCTCACTCTTTCCAGCCTTACTCCAGGCCAGAAGTGCCCAGTAACACTACAACAGATGGCAAAATGCAGTCCTTCCAGCACCCTGTCAGGTCAGTGAGCATTTAATTTTACTTGAGCAACAGTCTTGTTTTATAACATGCTTTTATTTTGGCTCTAAACCCCTAATCCGTTCCAAATAAGGCTTATTTTACCATGCTAAAAATGCATTTCCATGCTTGTATTTACCCATTTATTTCTTCACACTTTAGGCTGTACTGGCCCAGATCGAAATCCTATGACTACCTCTTCAGCGATGGCGAAGCCCTGCTCAGAAATTTCCCAGTGCAGGCCACCATAAACTTCTATGATGAGTCAGACAGCGAGGAAGAGGAAGACAGCTGTGATGAAGATGAAGACAGTGACGCTGAGGAGTGTCTTAAACCTAACCGTCACTTCACCAGTTACAACTGAATGTTCAACCTCACCCGTCTTTGCAACAGTGACTTTACGCTGAGGGAGAGATCATAAATTTAACATCAACACTGGATAATGCCACATCGTGCCCTATTAGAGAAGTCGTGCCATCAATAATTCAGTGCATGGACATGGTGTTTCTTATGAGCATCTAGAGCAAAACCAGAGTGATTTTACTGATTGTTTCATGCAGGAAACCTCAATTACATGAACGCAGATTCAAGAATGTCTTGCAAAAGAGTAATTCCTGTTAAAACAGTGAAAATGCAATCCCACATTGGGAAATGTTGTTTCAGAGCGATCTCAGGGTTCTTGCCTTTTTTTTTTTGTATATAAAATTCTATTTGTATTCTATTACCCATCCTTAATTTAATAATATGATTTATGTACATTCTATGTATATATATATATATATATATGTATTTATGGCATATTTTTCTACTTTTGTACTTTTGATTTAAAATAAAAAGCTTTATTTAAATGACTGCAAACATTGTCTGGATTTGTGCTTCTGATAAGTCTCTTTTTGAACTCACTTGAGTCCTTTGATGTTCTTTGAGCCTATCTGTTGACTAAGGGGCTCTGCTGTTTGTCCAGGTTTCAAACAAAAGAGCTTTGATAAAGGACATTGTCTACTATGACAATGTCCCCTGAAGAATGTTGGGTTTTTAAGACTGAAGTCTTTCTGTTTCTATGAATATAGAAGAAAAGGCAGTTTTTTGTTTTGGAGTATACTGAAGTGGTTATACATACCAAATGGCCAGAAAAAAGATGAGAACATTTTGACTGGAAAGCATGTAACACTTTTATATAATTTATATAGAGAACAAACATTTAAGACATATGTTTCTCTACATAAATTCCATAAAAGTGTTATAGGATGCTGTAAAGGAGTAAAACCCTTGAGAAAAAGAATGAGATTTTAGCATATTTAAAAATTGAGCCCATAAATACATTTTTAAATTCACATTTACACATTTTAAGGAAGTTACACTTACATTTAAAAAGTATTAACCTTGAGTTTACTTTTATTAACTTTAATCACTTTATAAATGCTTTAGTTATTTTAGTTAACTTACAAATGAAGCATGACAAAAGATACAGACGTGTACTTAAGTTTGTTAAGAAATATATACTTTAAAATGCCCTTGTTACAATGTAATTATACATTTAAGAGTAATATTAATTAACTATGTCTTGTATTGTTATAGGGTTAGGATTTGGCTTGGGGTTACTTGCATCTAATTATCTATTGTTATTATAATAGTAATTACATGTAACGTCTAACAAGGACACCTTAAAATAAAATGTTACCAAATACATCATGAACGAGTCCTTTCTTTAAGTACACTTACATGAATATTATCTGCATATTTCATGTACACAAGTGAACATTCAATACTTATCTGCACTTATTTTTCACAAGGGAAAGAGTGATTTTAAAACTCAGAAACATTACAGCATAACAGGAGTTACATCAGGGTTTTCAACAAGGGGTCTGGGCCCCTTAGAGGGCCATTAGCGGTACTGCAAGGTGTCTATTGGTTATTGTTTGACCTCAAACGAATTTTGTGAAAAAACAAAGCCTATGTAATAAAATAAATAAAATATTAAGTTTACTTCAGCTGAATAAGCTAAGTTCAGCTAAATGTATTTATATGACTCATTAATGATTACTTTTATTTTTAGCTTGTGAGCATCATAAAGTATGTAAACTCTTTAATATGATACTTCAGTATTTTATTTATAGGCTATGGTTACAATGCAATGCTTAATTTCTATAATATGCATTTTCTATAAATTTCTATAACATCTCTGTTCTCCATGGAAACCTACTTGTTAGCCTACTCCTCCATAACAGTGGTGCGTTAATAAAAATAAATAAATAATGCCAGATTAGCTTCAGTGCGCAATTACAGTAGGCTATGTTAGTCTTATTTATCCAACGTCTTCTATTTACTAGAAATTTCTGTTAATGTGGACCAATAGCAAGACATTTAGGATGGTGAGCTTAATTTGGGTTTTACATGTGAGTTTAGAGGTTGTTTTGCAACCTTGTGGCTTACTGATATTACAAAAACCACACAGCTCCTTCACAAGCGAGCAAGACAGAGTTAAAAAGGAGCGGTTCAGCATTGTGGGTAATGCTGTCTTTTAACTCAAGGCGTGGCATCGAGAGAGACCCCTGACTCTGTGCTGACTCTACCATCCTATTTCTCAAATTAAAATGTCACTTGACGGCACTCCGCGTCCATAACGATAGGAATAAAACAATAATGTCTGGGCATAAACATGCGAGGGTCTCTAAAAACTGTTTCGGGGAAGTGTATACGTGTGCACAGACAGACTACACTACCCAGTTTATTTTTCCCCATTCCCCAAGAAGTATGACTTTGCGTGTACGAAATCAACAGTAAAAATGTCATTGGACAATCAAGGGGAATCCGTGACTCCTATTGGTCCATCCGCATGTCAATCAAACGGCACCCGTGACTCATGTGGGTGCTCCCTAGCTGGAAACAGGGATGGAACGGACTAGCAATTGCAACAGCCTGGAAGGTAGGTTTTATTATTATTTTGCATCTCCCTCTGAGTTACACTTTTACACAGTATTATGTTTTGTTCCGTGGCAACTAAGAATTTCGCTGCGTTTATAAATATACATCTTTAATCACACTGAGATCCCCTCTAAGGAGTCTGTCAGCTGCTATAGTCAGACTGAATGTGTGTCTCTTATCAATATTTTATTCGCTTTTAAGAAAGCTATTTGTTTCTAAGAATGGCCGTAGTAAATGTAACTACATTCAATTGTTTTGTCAATATTTTCTAAAAAATACTTGTTCATGGAAGAAAGTCTATTTTGCGTCTAGCATTACAAGTGTGCTTTGTATGTCTTATTTTTCTTATTCGTGTTATTTCCGTTATTTTTTATTCGAAGCGGTTTTTAGACATTATTAACGTGAAATTGCGTTGGGATTATATTTTTCGTCTGCAACAAAGCGATAGTTACTCGCGAATTAAATTAATTCGTTAAGGAGTGAGCGCGAGCTCGAGCGATATAAATTTAGCTCGCGCATCTCTCTATCTACCTCTCCGTTACTATGGGAACCTCCTCCCCCGCCCCTCCTCCTTCCCCCATCAGCATGTCTTAGAAGGGCAAGACATTATATAGATTTACATAGTAAAGATATCAGCTTCGTGATAGCACTCTTGTTAGAATGTTTAAGGAATGCCAATGGCCTGGAGTTCATATTTGATTCTCACAGTTAGTTTGTTGTTTGGTTTGATAACAACAAATGGCCATACTTATAATAAATAACAAGTGTGCACATTAGAAAACTTTCTCAAACCCTTTAAATGCATATTTTCTTCTCCCCAGGTCAAGATACGTCAGATTGAGTTCTCTTGTGGTAGTATGGCAGCAGGTAAGGGATCAGTTTTAAAATCTTGAAGTTGAAATAGGGTCCATTCATATTTATGTCTGATCTAAAAATAGTACAGTAGTTCTTGACACACTTTGTTAAATGACATAAAACCATGAAGTAATATATTATGTGTCAAAGCTCTTTGGGTTCCAAGAGCCCTTCTTGAGAAGTGCTGCACTTTTTTTTAGCATTGATATTGGTGCCTATTAATGTAGAATACAGAATCTTTTCTAAATGTACGTTATAGGATGTGCTTCGGTTTTTGTATTGTTTTGAGGGATAAATAGATGGAAAATTATTATCAGAGTAATTAAAAAAACTGATTTTTCTATCAGTAATTACACATTTTATGAGAAAATGTTTTTTGAGTATATGATAGGCCTAATAAATTGGCAAATGCATGAACTGGAAAACATACATACACTACTCACAGGAACAAACAGAGAAACACCTTTGCCCCCCATTAAAACATACAGATATCTTCCGATCTCTCAGCGTTCCTAGATGGCAAGGATGCAAACTCTCTTCTCAAACGTTTTCCACGGGCTAATGGTTTCCTGGAGGAGTTCCGGCCGGGCAACATTGAGAGGGAGTGTGCCGAGGAGAGCTGCAGCTTTGAGGAGGCCAATGAAGTGTTTGAAAATAAGGAGCGAACGGTAAATCCTGTCTTCATCAGCAAAAGATGTATACAAATTCTATTTCCTGTGTTTGTCAAGAGGTCATGACATGGATTCTTTTATTATATTTATAAGTTCCTTGATGTTTACATACGATGTTAATAAGGAATGTTTTTCACCAGAAATTGGCATATAAATATTTTTAACCCTCATCCTGAACCATTCTCTGTTTTTAAGTGGCATCTCAGGCCTTACGATTGGCTAACATCATTGCATAGGAAACGCCCCCTCACTATTGCATGTGGTATGACAACATAAGCAAAAAATTAAACAGTCATTTTCAGTCCATTTACTTATGGATTGTGATGCAGCTGCAGTCAGATCTATTACTGCTTCATCAAATGTTTCTTTGTTAAACTTACACTTGTTTCTTACCCTGGGATCCTTATGATATCTGTACAAAGACATGAACAAGCTATTTTACCCAAAAGTGAGTGTCAAGCTTCAGTGGGCAGGGCCTATGGTGAGACGATGAATATTAATTGATGCCTTGCTCTGGAGGCAGTGTTTATGACTGCGCCCAGGTGACTTCACCTTGCCCCTTGGGTCCAAAATGGTCTGTTTTTGGAGCTTCATGAAATAAATGCTTTGTTTACAATGCCAAGACATTTTAAGCTATTGAACTTAGAGGATGTTGTAATGGTACAAATACTTCTTATATTCTAAAAGATCATGGCAAATTAGATTTTTCATATCATGACCCCCTTCAATGCAAGTCTACTGCTTTGTTCATACAGATTGTTCCTTTTAGAGACATTGTCAAAATTCCAGCAAATCAGTTTCAGCAAACAATACGTGTGAACAAGCACTTGCCAGGTTTGGATGCATTTATGTAAGAAATCTGCTGTCACAGAATTTGAGCCAGTTGCTTTTGTTCTTATAAACTAATGCAGTTACTCCACATCCTTCACCTACAGGCAAACATGACATACAGATCTACAATCCACAAGTGGGTGTTTCTATTAAGTGTTACTTTTGGCCCTGTAGACTTTTAGAAAATGAAGTCTATTAAAACCATTTTATCTCAGTTCCATTTCCATCACATCGTAAATTACATGTTGTGTTTAATGACATTTTGTGATGGAAATATAACAGTAACGTATATCACATTTATCACACACTTTTTTGGAAAAACAACGGCTAGCATTTGTGTATCCTAAATAAACTCAATGAAAGCATATTTTTAATTTTTGTTTATAATTTTACTAAACGGCAGCTTTAGTGATATCTTTGTTTTTATCATACATCACATTTCTAATGACACTGTTAAACAAGTATACTAACTAAAAATGATTAAGGTCAAAATAGAGCGCAGTTTTTTTTAGACATAAAAATCGTCAAAATCTAAAATCCACTTCCTTTATAGGCAAACTGGTGATTTTCAAGATTGTTAATTGATGGTATGTGCTTTTGGTTAAGCCATCAGCTAGCATTATTTTAATGAGATTTAACAACAGAAAGAAAAAAATGGTAAAACTGTGGAATGTTGTTCTGGCGGTGGAGTGTGAATGCTAATATGAAACACAGAAGGTGCGCTGCAATTGAACAGATTCATGTGTGCAAGTGGCTTATATCATTTATCACTTCGTTCATAGATGGAGTTCTGGAAAAACCGCAGCATCTACACAGTGAACAGCAATGCTGATTCCCGCTCGGAGCGCCCGGACACTGTATACATGGTGGTGCCCCTGCTGGGCGTGGCTCTTCTCATCATCATTGCGCTCTTCCTCATCTGGCGCTGTCAGCTGCAGAAGGCCACTCGCCGGCGTCCCGCCTACACCCAGAACCGATATCTGGCAAACCGGAACGCTCGCAGCCTCCCGCGCATCCTGGTGCACCGCGACCCTCCCTCGCATTCAGAGAACTCTCACGCCAATGACAGGCCAAGTGTGGTGGTCAGCAGTGGAGAAAGGGGCGGGGCTTCGGTCACGTCGCAAGACGCCCATCATCACACCAGCCACTCTCAGAACAATCGCTCCCTGTATGTACAAGATTCGTCTTTGTCCGTGGCTTCCCACCTGTCTGGGGCGACCCCACCGCCATCCTACGAGGAAGTTACTGGCCACTTAGAGAGCAGCAGCGATGAAACGACAGCCCCCTACAGCGATCCTCCACCCAAATATGAGGAGATAGTGCTAGAAAAGTGAGAGCTTTCAGAAAAGAGGACTCGTATAGCGGTAACCAAACGTTAGGGATGCACCGGTTCCCAAGCACTTATCCTAATGTGGCTCTGAATCCAAACAGAGTATGCAGGCTATGTATGTGTCGTTGATCGGTTTGTGGATTGCACTGGTAAAACGTGGTTGTTTTTCAAGTCGCAAAGGGTCCTCCTGCCTTCACACTCATGCAGCCTTCTCACCATTTCTGTGTACCTTTTCACTCCTCACCACTACCCACGGCTGCAGTGGCTGCCCTTCAGAAAGAGAAATGTACAGAACTAAGTGAAGAAGAGATATATCCCTCACTGAGAGTTGAGCCAAGTTGTGCGCTGCATGGTAATGGCATCAGGCATCAAGCTTTAGAGCCTGCTAGGAATCGAAAGGAGCGTTCATGCGGGAAAACAAGATGATGTGCCAAATCTAATTGGTGTATCGCAGAAGCGTTCAGACACAATGAATATTTATAGTGTGCGTGCGTGCTGTCCTTTCTTGTCTTCATAACGTCATGATTTGACGATTCCCTTATACACCACGTTTACTAATTCCTGTGAAATCTTATACCAGCAGTATCCCTGATCCATGCCAATGTCCTAGTAATACACTCTTGCTTGTAACACTAATGGGAACAAAGCAAATGAAAAACACAACATCCGAATCACACATCTGTAAAACTGAAGAGCGTTGGGGGGGAAATGCACTCACAGGTATGCACACAATTTGATTGTTTACAGACACATACACAGAAATTTACATAGAATGTAATGTGTTTGTTTTGTGTGGAGCTAGGCCTTAGAAACGTTTAAGAACAGTCAATCAAATCGTATGCTCCATTGCGCAGTTGATTTTATGGTTATTGAGAGATTTTTACCTCAAATGCTGTGCTCACACAATCACTCTCTCCCAAGACACAAATGCACAAAATCTCACACACACACTCAAAAAAACTGTATTTGGGGTCCAATCATTAGATAATACATTCCAGGCCCTGGATTTTCTTGTTTTGTTGTTCTCCCCGTTGTTCACAGACTTTCCAATGTGTTTTATTACTCTCTTATAACGGCATAAAAAACTGTGTGAATTTGTACAAAGCTTTCTGTGGCTTTTGACATCACCAGGTGCTATACTGTACTATAATGCTGCTTGTTCTCACCCTTGTTTCCCTCTCCATCACTATCTCTCTGTGTATACGGCTTGTGCTCTAACTAGTCAACCAAACTGCCCATCTATTACATGCAGCTGAGTCATGTTTTCCAGCTCAGGTTTAAGCCAATGAACTGCTGCCATTGCAGTAAATGTGTAAATACTGTCTCGCACTGCCAAATTTTGAGTGACTGGGATATTGGGACTGCAAAAATCCATAAGGGCGTAAGATTGGCCTAGGCAGATTCACTCAAACAACAAAATTTGGTGAATTTGCATTGTGATGAAATATCGCTGTATCAATCCAACATAAATGTAAAAGGCATCAGTGGGTTGTTGGGCAAAGCACTAAAACTAATGAAGCCTTAATATAATTGTGCTGAAATCACTGTATTACAAAATGCCAATGCAAAAAGGGTTAGAACTTTAACATGACCAAACGCTTTCATCCAAACAGTAGATCGAACGGACTGAATATGTATATATACACACACACACACACACACATACAAGCACAGTATTTGAAAGATGCACTGGGGAAGTAGGGTTTGACCTTGCTCCTGCTCATTGAAAATGGAGGAATCGCAAACTGCTTACTTGGCTTGGGGCTCGGCTCAAGTCTCTTGGGCCTCTTACTCCAGCCGCAACAATCAATCCCACAATGCCCTGACAGGCTGTCTTTTGCGCTGATGGAGCACCCAGCTCGGTAGACAGCATTGATAACGGCTGGCACGGACTGCAGATCAGTTTCAGGCTTGGTTGCTGTTGAAAGACTGATAAGAGAACAGCATAGACAACTCGCTATAGCAGATGATGAGCGTTAAGAGATGAGCTGGACTGCTGGTAGCTTCAGTGGGTTGCAGGTTATGGCTGAACGTCACAATCTCACGTAAAGCAACGGGTTTCTATTGTAACAACATCATGTCAGAGGTAGCAAGAACTGAAGATAGTTTCAAGTGTGGTTTATCTTTGTGTTTATTTTAGACCGAGAGAGAACTGTATGCGTGAAGAAACGTGTCAGAGAATATGTGGAGAATACGTGTCCGTATCTATGCCTGTTGCTAGCACTCATGTTCCTGTCTAGCATTTGTGCTGGTAAGAATGTGCCACAGAAGCCACAGGCTTTGGTTTATATGCTAAATATACGTGTTATATCCTAAACCAAAACATGATACATCATCGTTGTTCTTTAAGCCAAATTGCATGATTTTTTCATCATTCATGTCCCCCCCCCCCAGTGTGGCTCTAATTATCTTAGATCTGTTTGTGCTGGTTACAACAATTTTGCATTTAAATGTAAACACATTTTAATTAACATAAGCTCTGGTACTGAAATTCAGAATTATGACAGAATTGTACATTTGTGTGTGTCTTTTATCTAATTTTCTTCATTTTAAGCATTATGGCAAATTCTGTACCGAATGGATATAATAAACTCAAATATCCATTTAGTGTGAATATACATTGCATATAATCAGTCGCACATGAAAGTGTAAATAGTAAACTGATGCATGAATCCAGTTTTATTTTGGATTATTTTTATTTTACTTTTGAAATATTTTGTCACATTTAAGCTTAAATATAATTAGGAAAAAAATAATACAGCTCTGTGAGCTCAGTTTTATTAATGTTGAGCGCTTTGTTTTGCCACACAGACTTGTTAAAAGCATCAGTGAAGTATCTCACCCAAAGAAAATGATCGTCAATTGCTCTTTAGTACTTTTAATTAGGCTTTAATTGTATTTAATATACCATTGACTTAAAAACAGCCAGAAGTCTTTAGAGTCTTCCATAACGAATCTATATAGCTTTTCTTTAAAGATGTGTCTCACATGGATCTTAATAGAGCTTCCAATGAGATTGATATGTTTTGAAAAATTATGTTGTTCCTGTTCTGTCACAAACGTCATATTATGAATCATTTTATTACATTAAAATTAACAGTACATATCATATCTGCTAAATGGAAGAGTTGTGATAGAGAACTTATTTTAGTATCACTGAGGTACTTTTATCGTTTGTGTTAATATTTAAAATTAGTTTTACATTTTTATTTTCCATTTTAATTTTTTGTTTGTTTTTGTCATTTAAAAAAACGCTACATGTTTACATTTTTCTCAGAAATGTGGATTTATGGACACAATTTATAGCCAAAACATCTGTTTTTGTTAAATAAAGGGAGATTAAACAACATTTCACATGTATGTTACTTCTGAGAAATGTTTTCCTGAGATCACACTGTTAATTGAATGTTCCAAGTGCCAATTTCCTTTTTGTGAAAGCACTGATGTTCTTGGATTACAGTCTATTAAAGAACGTAAACGCTCTATATATGTCTGTTTTGTGTTTATTGTTTTTTTCCCCAAAGAAAATGAATTTGCTAATCAGATGTCCGTAAGTTGTTTCCAAACGGGACGGATTGTTTGGCCGCCCCCAAATTTATGCAATTCTTATATTAATAATAATATTAAGTAAATTACCATATTTAGAAACCATATTTATTATCAAGTAATATTAGCATTTAAAAAAGTCGTAATAGCTCTAAGATTTAATTTACAAAAGCTTTAGGCCCACGTTATGTATTTTTATCTTCAGCAAGTGAAAGAAAAACGTATGCGCCGCCCACTTTTGCTCGCGGTCATATGACGTCACGTACGTCAGTCGGCGTGAACTGCATGAAGGTGGGTGAACAGCTTGTTGGAAGTTTAAACAAGTGTTTTTATTAAGCCAAGACACTTAAACGCGTTGTTTACGGTTTGCTATTGTATCGCTAGTAAATATTAATAGGTCTGAGTGGAAAACGAAACCAAAAGCTTAGTCCAAGCCGTGGACATTAGTTACCTTGTAATGTTATGAGTTGACAAATTTAGCCCCGCGAGCTTCAACAGGTGTCCGTTCAAAAGTGTGTTGCTGGATAGAAATGTTAGACTGCTTAACGTCCGCCTAGAATTCACTTCTATCCAGGAGACTGTACGTCGTAAAGGAACATTTTTGATGGCTGACCTCTATCTGAACACACATGGGCCACTGACCGCTCGCTTTCATTAGATTACAAGCAGCAGCGGCTATCTTGAGTGTTTGCTACATCAAACTTTAAAAAATTACTTACCGTGACTTTATTTTGTAATCTATTTCAGTCCGTGTGTTTGTTTTGCTCACGTAACGCAGCCTAACATTAGATGTTAATTCCCTTTACTGGCGTTAGGCTGGTTATGGCAGCTCCGGGGTATTTTGGTGATGGTCCTCCGATGCGCGAGCGTGACCCGTACTTCACTGAGGTCATCAGCCAGAGGATGCGCGTGCCTGAGCGGCTGAGGGTCGGTGCGTCGACTGCAGAGCAAAAACATGAAGAGCTGCCTGCTGCCTACAGCATGCACATCCCAGACAGACTGGCCTTAACAGGTAGATTGCATGTTGGTCATAGTTTAGACTACCTATGTTCATGAATGACTTACGGGTCAGATATGTGACCCCGGACCACAAAATAAAAATAAGTTATAGAAGTATATTTTTAGTAATAGCCAAATACATAGTATTCAAAAGCTTATTTATCACTTAAAAACAAATGACCCTTATGACTGTTTTTTTTTCACATTTAAAAATGTGTAGTTGATTTATTTGATCAAAAAAACAGTAAAACAGTGATGTGAAATTATATTAGCCATGTGATAGACTTAGGACGTTTAAAAAAGATTTCTATTAGAAATCAATATTGTTCATCTATTTGTGTGTTAATTTCTAAATAAAGTATCATAGTTTCCACAAAAATATTAAAAAGTAGAAACTCTTGTCGACACTGATAATAATAAAAAAACATTATTGTAGGCCTCCACAGCATATTGAATGATTTCTGAAAGATCAAATGACAACTCTAAAATTGTAGTAATGTTTCAGAACATTACTGCTTTTATTGTGCTTTTAGTCAAATAAATGTAATATTTTGAGCACAAGTTGCTTCTTTCAAAAACGTAATAATTACTATTAGTGTATATTATATACTATAAGTGTTTCCTCTTAAATCTTTTACGTTTTTCAACAGATACTCCTGATCTGAGTCCACGACCTCTCTTCACTAAACACACTTCATCAATGTGGGACCTGCAGCATGGGTCGTGGGACAGGGAGGCGTTCATGAAAGAGCCTGTCCAGGTAATCTCGCATAGCCAAACCTTTGACTAAGTGGCATATAGAACAGCAATTGGGGCGTGAAGTGTCCAATAACATTTTTTGTTTTTATGTGATGTGTAGAGAAAAGTGTATACTATATCACGGATATATTATACAAAAGCTATATATATATATATATATATATATAAATGTCAGTGAGGGTCATAAATGTTGATGCTATTGCTTGTAATGTGTCACAGAGTCCACTGCGAAGGTCTTACAGCGACCAGGGCTTCGGTCGAACCCCACCTGGAACCCCCACACACTCCAGACAAACACTCCACTCCCAGTCTCCGTAAGTCCACTTCACTGTTTACTGAAGCACTTTGTGGGATACATAGTGTTACAGTGTTATATATACATATAAGAAGAAGACTATATTAAAATATTACAAATATTAATGACAAGAATCAAAGGACACACTATATATTTACTGCTGAATTGTCAGCAGGTTTTACTGCCACATGAAACCAAAGAAATCATTCTCAATTCTCACATGTATATATTTAATAAAATGTTATGTTTGTGTATGTATTCAGTACAGGCCAAAAGTTTGGACACACCTTCTCATTCAATTTGTTTTCTTTATTTGAATAAATCCCCAAAAGTGTCACCAGCAACACACCATCACACCTCCACTATGTTCATTCACAGCTGTGATGCCTTCAGTGAGAATCTACCAATGTAAATGGTCATGAAAATAAAGAAAACACATTGAATGAGAAGGTGTGTCC
>JAUYWG010000059.1:10585140-10614216 GCA_034779775.1 Enteromius afrohamiltoni | reverse complement strand
TATATATATATATATATATATATATATCCATAAAAACATATTTTGTATTATATGAATGCAGTTTACATAATACAGTAATATAAGCATATTTTAGGCCCTGTAACAGATCAACAGCTTCAGTGTTTTTAATCACAATTTTAAACTCTTCTAGTTAATTTTTACATTTACCAGGTGCGAAAACTAGTCTGTTTAGTTAACGATCTTAGAAAAGTGTCACAACTGTAAAAGAACTAGCAAATGTTGTTTTAAATTTAGATGTAAACGAGGCATTTCCCTTTCCCAGAGAATTACAGTCAGTGTGTATCCATTTTATGTACATGTCTCACTACCACTAAACAGCCTCTAGAGGGCAGGAGAGATTTGGTCAGTTCTGTGCTGAATGAGAAGCTTATTTACCAGACTTGTTTAACTGATGAGACATTTATTTAAACAAACACATTCAAATAAAGCATGTCAGGTGTGTGATACAGCTCGTGTGAGTCTTTAAATAACAGCGGTGCTCCTCTATGTCCGTACTCTCCCACCCTGTCCGCACTAGCCGCAGTATTGGACGTCCACGTGTCGTGCATACAGACCTTTCCCCACCAAAGCCCCTGGAACTCCCCTCTATCCCACCCAACCTGCTGTCCCCGCAGAGCATGCTGCAGGCCGCCAAGGAGCTGGGCCAGCAGGCGTCTCAGAAACTCCTCCAGACGGTCACCAAAAAATACTCCTCCAGGTGACACAGATCCTCTTCCTTCACGCCCTGCCTGTCCCCTTCCTGCGGTTGTGGGCTCTGACTAACCTGGGATATTGCTCTGACCTTTGAATCCCTGTTGTTTGGAACTGCCTCAGACTAGGCTTTCTGTCAGGCTTTTAGAGGCATTCACATCAGAGCTTTGGGCTTTGATTGAATTCACTGCTTTTGCTTTACCTGAGCAACTAACAAGCACCTTGAGTATTCTAAAACGTTTAGTTCCCCCTTTCTTCTGATTTTGTTCATGAAATCATGTTCATTGTGGTCTGCTGTGGTTTCTGGTGTCTCTTGTGTTTTAAGGTTTGGTTACCCAGAAAACCATCCCTCTCAGGCTGTGGAGGTTCAACCTGATCAAAGCCAGACAAGGTGCAGTGGCTCTTGCAATGTCCATGTATACAATAACGGAATGCTGCTGTGTGGTGATCTAAGAGCAAGCAAACACTTCCTGTTTAGTTGTTATTGCAGGTTTTTGCAGGTGTTGGGAGCTCGTTGAATGAAGTAAAGCAGTCAGTGATGTAAGGGAGGGCGTTATGTATGTTTCAGTGAAAAAGATGTGGATGTTTTTGTAACATGTTTTCTATCCCACAGTGCCTCGCAGGAGTTCTGGCTCAGTCCAGAAGAAGACACAGGTACTGCGGTCGATTTCATGGTGCTCCGCAGACAGGTGAGAGCTTCAGATTTCATTAACAAACAATGCAGGTTTTTTATATTGTGTCATGCATTCAGAAGAGTATATATACACATAACATAATATATACAGCGTTTTTAAATGTAGTTTATATGAAAACAATGTGTATAATACAGTAGTCTCAAATCTGTAGTTGACACACAATGTTATTCTAATTGTGTATACAGTAGTTACAGTATTGTTAAAGTAAAAAGAATACAATATAAATATATATATAAACTAAATATGAACTAAAACAAAAAAATGTTTAAAAATGTGTATGTATGTGCGTGCGTGTAATATTTGTATATTTCTGCCTGTGTCTAGTTAATTAGCTTTTGATAAACCGATTTTCTATGTGGGAAGTCTATAGTGTTGGTAAATTATTATTATTATTATTATTATTATTATTAGAAACGTGTGTATATATCTATACACACATGTATGGATTTATATTATATGACAATACTTGGCATACAACTATTTAAAAATCTGGAATCTGGGTTAAAAAAAAATACAAATATTGTAACGAACATCTCGCTAAGAATATTAGCTACAAAAATTAAGTGTTGATGTATTTCCGGTAAGAAATGTACAAAATATTTTCAACTTTACTTAATTTACTAATAATTTTTGGCGTAAAAGAAAAACCTATAATTTTGTCCCATACAATGTATTTGTGGCTCTTGCTACAAATCAGCATATTAGAATGATTTCTGAAGGATCATGTGACACTGAAAACCAGAATAGTGCTGCTGAAATTCAGCTTTGACATTTTTAAATCTATTCAGATAGAAATCGTTTAGTTGTAATAATATTTTACAACAGTATTGTTTTTACTGTATTTTTGATTAACCAAATGCAGTCTTGGTGAGCATGAGACTTCTCTCAAATATATATTAAAAACACAATCTTTACTACAGTAGACAGTACGTATAGTGTGGCTGACATTGATTGTGTTCCTTTGATTTGATTGGTGCAGGTGTTGAAGATGAGCAGGAGGATAGCAGGACTGGAGAGACAGAACGCAGAGCACAGACAGACAGAGCTGCTGCTCTTCTCTCTGTTACTGTCTGCCTGTCTGATCAACGGCTGGCTGTGGATTCGCAGATGACACTTGTCTACACAGACAACACTACAAGAGCAGTGAAGCTATTAACTGGGAAGTACAAAACTGCACATAATTCTAGAGATTTGCTAAATTTGTTTTAAATGTGTTCATCAAAATTATGGCATTAGAAACCACTCCCATAGAAGCCTGTCATCAACCTGAGGCGTTAAATCTCTGAACCTTCTGATCACGGTAGGGACATGGGACACTTTGCATTACAAGTGATTTGAGGAGCTCGAGCATGCTTCTCTCCTTGCGAGAGTTTGACTGATGATGTCATTCAGTAATGTGGTCTCTTTTGATCAGAGTAGTAGCTAGTTTTTTGGTATTTGATTTATTCTGCAAATTAAATAAATGCTGAGATTTTCTGCATGCTTTAAGTATTTATGAAAGTATAAAAATAAAGAAATATTTTTTTTTCTTCCGGTCAGGCCTTTGAATAGCCTCCATCCATTTTAACTAGTTTTCCCAGCCTGATGTATGATGAATTTTTAAAATAATAAAAATTGTAATTAGTTTCAGATGTCTCGTTCTCTCGGTGTCAACATGAAATTGGCAAAAAATGCCTTACAAAGAACAAAACACTGCAAATGGATCAGTTTATTAAAAAATTAAATTAATCAAGAAAAAGGTTAACGAAACACTTTCGACTATAAACCAAATGAAAATGCAAAGCCTTATACAAAATCTGCACGAGATAAGGTAGGAAATGAACAGGAATACAATTTAATTCAAATTAATCATCGTTGTACAGTAATAACATTGTCAAGCAGCAACTAGAGTGACATTTCGTAATGTAACAAATACTATGAAATGAACGCAATTAACATTCCTCGTGAGGAAAAGAAAAAAATGTGTAAAATGCCCATTGATTGGGACACAAGGGTACAATACAAAAAACACATTCTCATAATTGGTCCTGAGACCGACACATTCTTCTTTAGAAACTTTAAAGTATCAAATGTAGCAAGACCATCAAGATTAGTTTAGATAACTAGACTGAGGCTTCAGGTGGAACAAACTGATAAATCTTGACCAGATTAGCCTAACAATCACTGACCAGTATGGTTGAACTTTTCTGTATGTAGACCAGTTTGAAGTATTATAAGGACACAGTATTCAGGGAACTGTATTTGAAATGTAATGAGTGTGTTTATCAGTATTTTGTTTCACCTTTGTCTCAGTCCACTCTTTGGTCCATTGTCTTAGTTTGTGCCCAAATTAGATTAGTGCTCTTCAAACTTGCTGAAACTGTCCTGTAAGTACACAGCTGTAGAGAGCATTGACACAATGGGTGATCTAACAATGCTGGAAATGTTTCTTTCAGATTTTATCTAAAAAAAGAAAGACAGGAAGGGAACAAAAATACTAGTTTCTATCTCTCAAGCAAATGAGAAAAGGCTGATTGTGTACAAAATGTCAAGTACCGACGCGCACACAGTGTGCTGAACTGAGACCGGCTGTGCTCAAATACTTGATTACTTTGCAAATGAATTTGGTCCATGTCTCCAAAACAAACACAAAAAGGCAATAAAACGCTATTGAATCAAACTTTTTTTTAAATCGGGTGTAATTCTGTTAAAATTGCATGTGGTAGTCTCTTAACCAAAAACTGCTGTTTTTTTTTAAATCATCCAATGGCTCCACATTAGTCACATGGGATTTAGGGCTCAGATGATTGGCTCAAAACAAGACAGCTGACCCCTTGGGCAACAGGTTTTATACTGCAATAATTCATATGTCCTACAGAGGGCGAAATGTGTTCAGTGCATAGTTTAACCATTAAAAAAAAGTTTTGAGTGAGTAAGATTTGTATTTTTTCGTTTATCAAGCAGAAAATGTAGGGACCACATTAGTGATCCAAGCCCAAACTTTTAAATGGTATTATAAATATGAATACAAAATACTGATTTCTGTGACATAATGACCTGCTTTAAAAACTTGCGTTTGAATGTTTATTAATCCAGAAATGACAAAAACCCCAGATAAGAATCATATTTGTGTATAAGCACCTGAGAAACACGAGCGAACTCAACAAATCAATCGGCTCAATGTTGTTGAAACCTCTGCCAGGGAACCAAGTGGTTCAGATCTGCAAACACTTGAAATGTGACAACTTCCAGATGAAAATGGACACATCGGACAGACGTCACATTGACGTGCGCGGGCGTCAGGGACTTAGCGTCAAGCAGAAAATCACTTGCAATTTAGATCCAGAGGTCGATCTAAATAAATTCTGAAACTTTTAAAGCACATGACAAAATGATAAAAGCACTGAAATCAGATGGTTTCATAGATATTTACTGATTTCATGGAAGAATCTCATTTACACATCCATGTAATCTTGAGTTTTGTTAGACCCTCTAAATAATATGAGGATCGTTGCTTGGCCCTGGCTTTATTTGCGCGTTTAATTTGTCTTTTTTTCTTTCTTTTTTCCCTTTGGTCAAGAGCTAAATGTCTGTCTTGAACCACGAAACTGGAAAAAACCTAATTTGTTATCTACAAAATAAAATGAGGAATTAGGAGTAACCATTACATTGAAACGTTTGGAGGTTTTCCAAATGGTGAAAGGACATACCGGGAAATCCGGGATCCATGGCTTACCACATGGACACCTCTCATTCAAGGCACGTTTGTGGCTGCTGCAGCTCTATAGGAACGATGGACCTCGGTTCTGATTGGAAAACTACAGACTCTCACACAGACAAACCCAAAACCAGTTGGGTCACTCACACTTTCACATACGGATACATGAGCTTGTGGACATGGGTAAACGCCCGTTGGTCCACTGCTCTTAAACAGTGAACCGTACAGTACACGCTGTACAGACAATGTATCCTAGAATACAAAAGGCCCTACGACATTCAGTTTTACAGTATTCCGATTCATATTTACACGTAACAACTGTTCGGCTAGTCACCATACCAAGTGCCACATTTGTATTATTAGTACATAATACAATTAGTACACAACAAAACAATTGCATACCCAAAAAATATGTAAAAACAAACACAAAGTAGTGCAATAAATGTAAAAAAAAAAAATGATGCCAATATATTTGGTCCGAGGGTCTGGAGGGGACCACCAGACAATACTGTACAAAAAAAAGTGTTGATTGTAAATGGCATAGTATGTTGTTCGCAGATTTGAATGCCTTCCTAAGCATCATGATAATGTTGATCTGAGAGTAACGGAGAGAAGAGAAGTGCACGGATTCCTTCACCTGCTTAGAGTCGATTTTTTTTTTTATCAATGTGTGTGTGATCAGATGAGTATTTCCACCATCTCGCTGTCCACGTCCTGTGCTGGGAGTGGAGGCGGCGGCAGGCTCTGCTGCGGGAGCGACTGCACTGGTGCTCTCCTCTCTAATGTACTGCTGTGAAACACTGGCACATCTGTACAGACAAAGAAACAAAGATGTTTAGGGTCGTGATAGGGTAAAAAATGGAGAATCTTTTTAAAAATCTGATTTAAAACAAGCCACGTTCTAAGTAATGTCCACTTTGTCCCGGTTAGTCTACCTTCATAAACATTGTAAGGGTTTTTTTTTTGTATAATAAATAAAAAGAAAACAAGTGGATAGAATAGAGAGAGAACACGGTTTTACAGGGTCATTTTTATAATAAATAAAGTTAGAAAAGAAAAGAAAACAGGTATAAAAATAATAGAAATAATAAATAATAATAATTACATATATATATACAGTATATAGTATAATATATACACAGACCTTTCCAACAAACCAGTCATACCTTGTTATAAAAGGTCAAATTATCCAACATATTTAGATATTTCATATCTGTATCACAATTTTCCTGCTTTCCCTTGCTTGCTGACACAGAAAGTAATTGTAAAATATTTATTATATATTTAAAAACGCTTCAGTCCATTTCTGAAATAATTAAATAGATTATGCAAAACTACAGAATTTTTTACAGAATCTCTAGACAGCAGTGGTGTAAAACACTTGAGTATATGGATTTTGTTACTTAAGTATTTTTTTGGCTACTTTGTATCAAAAATACAAGCAACTTTTACTCTTTACTCCGCTTCATTTGAACGGAGGCTTACCATTACCCCCTACATTGTGATTGTGCGTGACAAGTCGGCATCTTTATCTATCACGGCTAATTTCTTGGGCGGAAGAGGCTATATAGCTATCCGCAGGATGCTGAAGGTACTGGATCAGTGGCGGAGCGGTGGGTGGCTTCAGCCTCAAATGTTTTTTGCCCCGAATGTTTTTTAAAAATCCCCGAATCTTTTGGGTTTATTAATAGTTTTGTAAAACAAAAAACGCTGGATCGTATTGAATGATATCAGCTGCACTCTCTTCTCCGACAGCGAGTCACACACAGCTGTCCTACATGGCCACACCTCCTGTCAATCACTCAGATCCTCTCATCGGAGATGCCTCAGTGGTATGGATGTGTGATCAAGAATGTATCAAAAAAAAACAATTCAAAACACTCTTACAGAGCGCATGCATACATTACATGAAGTCTAAACTATTGCATGCACGCATTTACAGTGCGTTCTTAGACAGCTCTTTTAACAACAGCTCAATAAACAAAGTTAATGAACAGACTTTTAGACGTAATATTGCCCATCTTTGCTCTTTTGCTTTCAACTAATATTAATCCAAACAGCCACTGTTTTGCATCTCTGAGCAACACAATGCTGTTTCAAGATCTCTAAAAATGTGAATTAACTATACCTTCTCTATTATCAGAGCATGGATCATTCATTGCAACATTTAATCTAATTTTCATGTTTAAAAATCTGTCATTTTGGAAAATAATGTATGCTGGTACTTACTGCCTGCTGACTTGGTTTTAAACCTATATTATTATTCATTTTATTAGCTTAAAACATCTTAAGATGCACACATTTAAGTCAGGAAAATCTAAATGTCCTTGGGGGAGTATGCCACGAACCTCCTAATAATGTAGTTTTTGGGCCCTCTTTATTTGCAAAAACATGTAGCTAAGCCCGAATGTTTATAATGTCTGGCTCCACCCCTGTACTGGATGCTATTTACCTATGGTATATGAGCTAAATGAGGCTACTCCGCGTAAATGTGCTGCTTTTGTTAAAGTTGAATAAAAATATTGCCCTCCTCTGAGAGTTAAATCAAAGTCAGCTCTGAAATTTCTTTTTTTTTGTCCACTGTAGACTGAAAAAAAATAAATAAAATTGTTTCACTTGTGCCTTTTTTGAACATTTGAGTTTGACTGAGACTGACTTGTTTGGTATATTTTGTTCTGAAATATTAAGTTGTTCAATTTCATTTCTGTATTAGTAAATAAAATCTAAATAAACAGTTTCTTGTTTTTCACATTTCTTGATGTTCTTTGAGCCTACTAAAGTATGAGTAAAATACTTAAGTTCTTTTAAAATACTTTTAGACTTTTACGCAATTGGTGACTTGTAACTTGCAGTGGAGTCATTTTTAAAGTAAGGTATCAAGTATGGTTTTCAGGTACTCTTTACACCTCTGCAAGAGGTATGAATTATGAATTGCATATTTACTGAATAAATTATGATATATATTTTAAGTCGTGTGATTGACAGTTTTATACAGTTTTCTTTACCAATTTGATCACTTTTCTATTGTGCTATTCCTATCAATTAGCACTCAACTAGTCATTAGTTCAAAAACAAAACCTGAAGAAAACACTAGTTAGTTATCTTTAGTATGCGTTTTTTTGTGTGCGTGTTGTACCGGCGATGCGGTCGGGTATGTAGACTGGGCTCGGGCTGCTGATCCGGCCCGGTCCGGATACGCTCTGCAGGGCAGGTGTGCTGGGCTTGCTGGCCTCCTGACCCTTTTCGGTCTGGGTGCAGCTGTCTCTGCTGCCGGTCTTTGAATGTGTGGCGGCTGGCATTGGGGTGGAGGGCAGGACTGGAGATGGAGAGGAGGAGATGGACTCTGTCCTTAGAGAGTCACCTCTGAACTCTGGGCCGAGCAGAACCCCTGGAGCATGAAAAGCATGAACAATTCAGATGTGAGTGGATTAAAAAAAAACACACATTAACACATTATAAATATCTCATACTATATTATGGCTACAAATAATTTTTTGTGTGAATAATTTTAGACAATTTCTCACAAGAAATTACATCAAAAGTACCATGACTTTCAGACACCATTGTTTTTTTTTTATTTTGACGAAGTTAGAGCACGAGATGTTTTTTTTGTTTTTGATTTTAACATTCAGTAAAAATACAGGTCTGAGGGTGGGGTCAGTGTGTTAACGGCATTAAAATATTTTAATATTGTTATTTTATCATAACAGCCCTATTGATTTTATTACTTCTTTGGCTAATTTACATCTGGGGCCTCTTTGAGGGTTAAACAGTCTCACCAGTAACACATTTCAGACCTCTTTCTCATGCACCTACCCAGACTTCCCTTCCAGCTACGGTCTTCCCTGCGCTCCTCCGTGATGGGGCTGCTTCCACTAAGTCCAAGAGAGTGTGACAGCAGCCCGGAGCCGCTGGAGCTGCCGGTGCCTGTAGCTATGGACATGAGGGACTTGGAGGGCCTCATGGCAGGGGCGTCTAATTTGCTGGCAGGTTCTTTCCTTGAGCGCTGATGCAGTACCTTTATCATGGCATCCTTCTCTATAATCTGAGCATGCAGGTTCTTGATCCTGCTCTCCATGTCCAGACAGCGGCGGTTAGCCATGAGGATCTCCTCTTCTTCTTTCTGGATACGTGCCTCCACCGAAGTGTCGTAGCTGCTGCTGGGAGAATGGCTGATGATGGCAGAGGACGTGTCTCTGGATAGGTTAGAGAATAAACAAATAGAAAAACCAATAGATTTTCAGTACATTTTCACTAGTTATTTATTTTATTGTTTGCTTCTGTTTTTATCTAATATTAATTTCAACTTTAAGTTTTATTTTATATAGTTTCAGTATAGTAATTAATTAATCCCATTTGCACTATAGTTTAAATTTATTGTTATTGTTAAGCATACTCACAATTTTATTTTATTTGGATTAACCCCTTGAGATATCTAATTTTCGAGGTGGTCCCATATGTCCATTAGTGCATTTTAGTTCAAATAATGTCCATTTCAGGTAAAAATATATTTTTTATTGTTAATTTTCAGGACGACAAATCTTCTTCTATATTCTTACACTGTAGGCTTAGTGTATAGAAGGGAACTTGTGTACCTCTGTGTTGCCACAGAAGCAGCGGCGTCCAGTGCAAACTGTCTCATGACGCTCTCCTCCAGGTATTTCTGCTCCCATTTGGTCATGTCGGCCTCCAGGGCCAAAATCCTCTCCTCTTTTTCTCTTAGGTGCTCCATAAGAGCCGCTGTGCTGAACTCAGGACTAACTGGGTTCTGAGAACCACCCTGCCTCTGTGAGAATGAGAGAGACAGAAAGAACCATGAACAAATCTCAGTTAAGTACATCAATTCTGACCAAAATGTCACTAATAATATACGTTTCCCCATTTAAACTAGTTAAACTAAGCCAACTGGCTTAAGGTCTTTGCACAGGAGTCAGAAATTTTTGCATTTGTCACCCGTCTTATCAAAATGATGGACGAATGTTTCAGAGGCAGTTTGTAAATGTGATTGACACAATGTAAGGTCCCATTTATTTTTTTATTTGCAAAAATTTAGGACAATATCAGACTTGAACTGTAGAGTTACATGCTAACATCAAACTTTATCTGTAGAAATGTCAAGTCTCTTGAATGCAACAATAAAAAAAAATAATAAATCTGACCGTATATAATTAAAATTTAACAATTTAACAAAATATCTGCATATGCTGTGTACTTTTAGACTACCAGTAGTAGACTACCAGTTACCACAAACAAGTAGCTTAGCAAAAGGCTAACATAACAACTAACTGCAATCAGTTTTTTCAAATCAATGCAAACCCTGCCTACAGAGCTGCTTCTAAATATTGCATTAGTCATGTGTTGAGCTGTATATTTTATGCTATATATCAGAAAACTGTGCTGCGTTAGTTTAGCAACATGCTAACATTCAACTCTATTGTAATTGCAAGTTGTGTATTCTCAGTGTGGAATGTAAGATGCATTTACAATTGTCCAGTATCATTTAGAATACGTCCCAGACCACCTACTGAATTGGTTTGGAGGGATCGGATTTAAATCAGAGGGCATAGTCTTTAGCTATGTAATCGGAGAAATGCCTGAAATGATGAGCTGTAAACAGGTTCTAAGATTTGAGTACTGCTGATCTAAAGTATTTTAATCTCGTTTGGTTGTTTCAGGTGTCCTGGTTGAAGGAACACCACAGAGGAAAGATGTCCAGTATCTGGGCCCCTAATGAAGAATACAGCTGTCTGCTACTCCTCCTCCTCTTTGCTCAACACACATTACCATAGGAGGGTGAGCTGCAACCTTTCCTCCAGATTAGGGGTCAGTAAAAACTGGACACACAGGAAGAGGGTACACAAGGAAGCAGATCATCTCCACAACGATAGCATGAGCTCCTGCTGCCTGCAGCTGAGACTCATCCATGCATGTCTGTTGCATATGTAGAAAGAGTAACTGGTTGCACTTCTTGGAGTTTAAAGGATTTTCAAACTGGGGTCCAAGGATAACAAACCGTCTTGGGTCTGAATGTGGTAAAATTTTGATTAAAAGTGAGAATTGCATGTGCATCTCTTACCTGTTGCATTCGCAGCGATTCAAGCTCTCTCTCCAGTCGAGTGCGTAGCCGATGCTCAAGCTGTTCTCTCTTCTCACAAGCTGCCTGAAGCTGCGCTAGAGCCTGCTGCATCCGCTCCACCTTCTCCACATATACCTGCTTCTTCTTCAGCTATAAAAACACAGAGAATGCAGGTCAGACCCTGCTGCTCACGCCGCAACCAGAAGACCCCATCCACCTTACAATGCCTCCTTGTATACTTCAACCTCTCTTTCTCTTCTCTCCAATACACCAGTGCTCATAATTGCAGCCAAAATGAATGCCCCAATTTAGTTCAGGGGGGACAACATCAGAGAAAGAGAGAGAGCACAGAGGTATTTGGCTCCCGTTTGGAAGCGGTGGGTGGAGAGGGCAAGAATTTAGCCATCTTCAAGTCCTTTCATGGCAGACAACTCAAGAGGCTTTGTTAGGGGAACAAGCGGGCATTTGTGACAAGGCAGAACAAAAGTGGAACGGCCTGGTGCATTTTGGGACGCAAGGGTGCGTGCCCCGTTCAGCGACGGCCAAAAGGCCATCTGGGAGAACGCCAAAAGAGCTCAACCACAGACTCCAACTGTTACAAACACTCAAGAGTGGAGTTCAGAAACGTCAACGCTACTTCGGTTAGAAGGCTTTTTTCTCGCTTTCCCTCCCTATTGAAGCTTTTTTTGGCCTCAGTAAAGGTTATGTGGTTTCAGAGAAAGTTGCAGCCAACAGTTCACTTGAGCTTGAAGATCTTAACTGCAGCAATGAGGAGCTGACGGGAAGAACTTTTAAGAACTTAAGAAGGTTGAGCTTAAACATTGTGGTGAGTACCACAGGGATGTGTTTGAGGTTTCGATAAAGTTCACCCACAACTTTGTTTATCAACAGTAAGACGCTCATAAGCAGAAAATATTTGCAGATGTTCATTTATTTCCCAAAATTCAATCTCTTCTGCTATATTGTTCAATGATCAGAGGATTCTTAAAGCAATTTGTGAAGTATCTGGAGTAAATCAAGCCCTGTCTAATATCTGCCCAGTAAAAGGCTGTCAAACAGGCAAACTCTTGATGGCAGTATGATTCAGCAACTCTGTTACCAAAATGAAAAAATAAAAAAAAATCAAACAAAAGTCCTTAGTTTTCCTTAGCTCTGAGAGAGTAACATACAGTGACCACAAGAGAGAAGGGAACATACATTAACATACATATGGTCACAGAAATCACAGAAAATGGCAATTAATTTTTTTGACAAGCAGGTAATTAAGTGAACACCAGACTAGTGAGAACCTGAATGTCTGCTTTGTTCTGTCCCAGTTTAAAATGTATGTTTTTTTTGTTTTTTTTTAGCAGTTATTAAAAGTGTGCATATATCAATGGAAATAAACACTATGAAGTAAATAAAAGCATTCAAAACTAATTCCTAAAATTGTACCATTGGTTATTAATGAGCTTTACCTCCTCCTCCAGTTTGACCACTTTGGCTTGGGCATTATTTAAGGCCTGGTCACGGATCTCTATGTGTCTGCGCTGGTCCTCGTTGCTGGAGCGAAGTGAATTCATTTCGATATCCAGCTTTTCTTTCTCTCTTTGAATCTCTTTAACTGAAACATGAGTAAAATGTACATTTAGCATAACAACTCTGTGGTTAATTTAAGTGATCACATTGGCTTCTATGTGGAAGTTCTAGCTAGCTCTTTTTCTAGATATAGAAGTCCACTCACTCTGAGCCAGAAGCTGTGAGATGGTTTTGCGATTGTCCTCTGTGCCTTCACACTCTTTTGCAGCAAGCTGCTTGTTGGCAGTTTCCATTCGCTCTATTGAAAATAAAAAAAAGAAGAGACAGTGCAACCATACTTTCCCCTAATTTTATGGTTCAAAAATATCACAATGCTTCATAAAGTTTAGTCATGTGCGAGAGATTAAATCGGTGTCAGAAAACAGGATAACAAAACCAGATCATCTGTCGAACAGATTTTATATAGGGATGTATTCATGTTAAAGTTTATATGACCTCTCATTACTAAATGTGGTTTTGTAACGATGAAGCCTTTTCGAAATGCTAATGCCAAAATAAAAATATAGAATTTTCTTCATGCGTTCAATAAATGCAACAAACAGCTGTAACTGTTTTAACAGAGGCTTTGTGCAATATTCTCCATCCTACAAAAACACTCTAGAATATGAAGCTCATATTCCAGGCCACTTCTCACAAATGATATACCACTGGGACTGGTTGCTCAGCAAATAGGAAAACAAGAATCTAACAAACATTTTATATGTGGCCAGTTCCCAAAGAGTGGTCTTGACACAAGTCATGATGTGCTGTTAAAACTGGCCCAAATAAAAAGGCCATTATATAGTAGGGGTTGATAGTTTTTTGCAATGGCAAACCATTCATCAGGGAAGCAGGCCAAACGTTAAAACAATATTTCCCCCTGTGTTAAGTCAACCAGACTGTGAGATGAGCATTCCAGAATCAAATGCCTTTCTCCCACTGCGCCTTAGTGCCTCTCAAAAGAATTCAGAATTTTAATCTAGATTTAAAATATAAATGAGAAATAACATTTTCTAATTTTGGTAGAAAATGTATGCTACAAGTGGATGCAAAAAGAAAAAGAAAGGGAAAAAGCTCACTTCGACTTGTTTTGTTCACAGCACAAATAAAAGGAAAAAGTATACACAGAGGTTTAACAGATAGGAATCGGGATTTGTTGAAATCCCTAATCCTTAAAAGGAGCCAAAGTAACAATGATGGATGCCTTTGCAAACAACACTAATTATTGGCTGTAAGAAATCTACTTTGATCAAATCTACGCCTGAACAATAGCAAAAGTAGTATATCAAGCTACAGAAAATATGAGAAACAAGGGGTGAAAGAGAGAGAAGAAAAATTTGCTGTAAAACTCTGGGAGCTCCCTGTGGATTTAAAGTCTGGGCACGCTGCCATAAATCAGGGGTTCTCTGTTCTCTGCTGGACATGATCGTAGAGGTGGTCACACTCAGGCACACACTCTCAGGAATGAGAGAGAGAAACCGTTGCTTTAGTTTGTACTTCTAAAGATGCTATACGGAGTCATGAGATATCACAAAGGAGAAAACTAATTAAATGAGAATTCAAATGCTTTGAACTTGGATAAGGAGCCTCTTTGAATGAAAGGACAGAATGTTACGGCCAAGTGGGACCACCGCCAACATTCTCATTTACTGAATCCATAGTATTTCTCATACACACAATATTTTCATACACATTTTCATACCAAAGATGTGGCGGTCTGATTCTAATTAAATCTAACTGACATAATGACATCATTATTCACATGGTGCATTTAATTGGTTAATTTTTTTATATAAGCAGCCAATGAGTTTACTGTTCAACATTCAAATACTCGGCTAGTGCTCACTAGAAACCCTCCAATATCTGTTGTTTACTGATGAGCTGATAATGAACCCGGATATACGCAGCTCGTCAGTAAATGCTTCTCAATGTCAAATGTGAAATCGCTGATGATTATTGTGCATCTCTAATTTAGTCTAATTCTAAGTCAGTCATAGTACTTCCTCAACAGCAGCATAGCACATCTATTCTGCCAAGAACAAACACATTAACATTTTCATGTACATTACAACGCCAGTTGTCATGACGGAAATACAATTAAGGCTTGGAGCTCTCCTCTGCTCTACTGCAACCTGGTATATCTGACCATAATCCAGTAATCCATTCCACTCTGTCAGCCATAAACAGATCTACTCTGTAGCATTTCTGTCTATTTCTGTAGCATATGTAACTGTCGTAGGTCAGTAAGTGACTGATACAGTGGCAAGGTGCAATTCATAAATAGCCTGGCTTTCGCGACTTTAAAGCTCATAGGAGCTTAGTCTGGCCAAGCTACCTTACTACCCGCCTTCTGGGAGGCGGGCTTAACCTGCGTCCATCAGATGCCTCTGTATACTACTGGACGAATCCACAACCAATCAGACCACTCATTCCGATGACGTACAGTATGCGTAGCGACGGAACCTGAAGCCTCCGTAACCAATTGTAGCTAGCTTCATCAAAGCAGTAGGAAAATGTCATCAAGCGATTTCTGCCGGTTTTGCCACATTAATATGAGAGTAGCTGGTATTTACAGTCATTCAGTGATTATTTTTTGCTAGTTTAGCAAACAATTGAGCATCGCAGAACTGTTGCGTCAATCGTGCCGGGGGTGGGGGAGCTCGTTTCTCATTCGTTCCCACTTTTTTGGGAATGAAAATGCTCTAAAACGGCAGCTTTGCCAGACTAACTTTGCTCGCGAAATTGAATGTAGCGTCACAGGAAGTATGGGCGGGCCCAGGCTAATTCATAAACATTCCTTTCATAAAAATTTACTTTTGTACTTGGTCTTACCTCTCAGATCCCTGTTAAAGTCGTGCATCCTGCGCATTTCCATCTCCAGCTTATTTCTCATGGTTTTCTCGAGCGCTTCCCTCTTTGTGGATGATTTGGCCAGGTTCTCATAGGCTTCAGACACCATCTGAATCTCAGTCTCCAGCTGCAGAGTTAAGAGAGAGCATTAGCACTGCTGAGGTCTTACAGCAAAAATATAATGAAGATGTGTTTGGAATTTAAAAGTATATAGTATGGAAAGTTGCCTTGCATGAAATAATTCCAAATCTTCTACACTTTTATACCAAAATGGAGCTGGTTCTTATGCCCGAGTTGGTACTGGGCCATCTGGGAGCCTATTATGTTGTTTCCTAACCCTGTTCCTGGAGGCATACCAATTCTACACACTTTCAAACTCTTCTTAATTATACACACCTGATTCAACTCATCAGCTTATTAGTACAGACTCCAAGCCCAGAAGTAGATGGGTCAGATAAGCAAGACATTTAAAATGTGTAATGCTGGTTTGATTCCAGGAACAAGATTGGGAAACACTGGCCTATTATGAACGGATGTTTCCACTGACTTGAGCACAACAAAATTACCTTTTGTAGTTTGGACACCTTCTCCCCACACACTTCTAGCTCTTGCTTAAGCAAGCGGTTTTCTTCAGACAGCATATCCACCATTTGTTGGGCACGGGCTAGCATGGCATAGGGATCTCCCTGCATGGAGTGTGGATGTGGGTAGTGTTGTCCTTGACTCTGTTGCTGCTGCTGCTGGGATACTTGTTGGTGGTACTGGTGCTGATGCATGTGGAGGCCCCTGGGAACTGACCCATAAGGATCATGTGGAAACGCATGGCTCCGCTGATGGGGAGGGTGGCCTGGACCATACAGATCCCCCTGGTAAGAACCAGGCCCCTGTGGGCTACGAGCACCAATAGGGAAGGGCTCTCCTTGGTGACCCATAGATAGAGGAGGGTGGGAAGAGGCCAAGATGCTGCTGAGAGTGGAGGACTGAGCACGGGAGAGTGAGCCCCCTGACGTAACAGAAGATGAAGGACTATGTTGATGGACAGACCTTTGAGAGTGACTTGAACTCTCCTTATTTGACCTAAGCAATAAATAATATTCATATTAATAAAGAGCAATAAATAATAGTCACATTTTGATTGATTACAAAAGTCTAAAACACACACACAAAAAACCTACAACCTGTAGTTGACCTACAAATAAGTTAGACTGATTTACACTTGCATAACCAACGGTTTCTTGTAAGAGATTAAAATCACAGTTGAAAAACAGTGACTTGTCCTAAGTGGAAACTATGCATTCCAACTGTTCATAAAAATATTTTTTCACAGGTCAACATTCCTGATTCTCTGAAACATAATGGAGAAACTGTCATGTTGTGACATGTTGTAGATGATTATTAGAATTTGATATGCATTCTTTTGCTATATGCCATACACTGGCTCTGAGGTGAATGAATTCAGGGAAACAGGCAAAACTGGCTTTTCCCATAACTGGTTTCCTGACAACATGTCCCAGCATCTAAGGGTAGGGCTGTTTTTAAAACTCATCATTTGTCATTTTTTAACCGAAGAGTCAAGGAATGCAATTTGTGTTTCAATGTGTATCACTCTAGTTCCTACAAATATTGTCAAACCACACTGGAACTTTTAGGTACACTTACCGGAAAGAGCCATATTCAGGTGGTGGCTGGTATCGGACATGAGGTATGTCAGTCCTGGTTGGCTGGCTTGTGCCACGGTGGTCTGGGTAGAAGTGTCCAGGCTCCTGGTGCTGAGGCTGATGGTGCTGCTGCTGTTTGGGTGGAGAGGGCATCCCTTTAAAAGGGTAGTCTGGAGGCGGGCCTCTGTGTGGCGGCCCAGAGGGTTTATAATAGTCACCAGGAAGTCCAGGTGGAGGCAGCTGGGGAGAAAGTGGTGAACTGGTAACAGGCGCATGGGCCTTGACTCCACTAGTAGCCAGCGAGAGCTGCATTAGTCTTTCACTGAGCGAGCGTACATGGCCTTGTTTAAGATCCTTGAGCCCGTCATCTTGGTGCACTTTGCCTCCGTTCACTCTTTGCACCGTGGGCCTACCCTCTGGGGGCCGCACCTTAGGGTTACTGACGCCAGTCACATAAAATGCAGCACCTACTGATGGGGGTATCTGTGGTTGAGGTTGCTGGGGCTGATGGCCACGAAAATACTGCGACTGCACCTTGGCTTGGTCATAGGTCGGCAAATCTTCGGGATTCTGCCCTTGTCCGCTCATGCAGCTTCCAGCACCTGACCCCGTGCCTCCACTGCCACCACCTCCACCTCCTGCAGTGCGTGTGCTAAGCTTTTCCATGCCGCTGTCGGCCTGCAGCTCCTGGCCCTGAGGCTCCTGCCTTGCAATGTGAGGGACCATCGAGTGCTCGTCCCCTGGGCTGCCAGGGCCCGGGTATCCACTTACTGGACCTTGTTGTTGCTGCTGCTGCTGCTGCTGTTGTTGTTGCTGCAAGGCGAGATAATTTCGGCCCTCGCCATAGCGCATTTGCTCCTGTAAGAGCCGTTGCAGAACCGTATGGCCACTACCGCTACTGCTGCTAGCTGATGTGTCCTCGGAAACTGAGGCTGCCGCCCTCATTTCCAGCTCCCGTGACCTGCCTACCTCATGGAAGGAGGAGCTTCGGGCACGGTCCACACTCCCTGCACAGAACACCAATGAATGATAAGTCACATGTACAGCCACTAATTTTTATCTCAGGCTGAACCACAAGCATATCAAGCTGAAAAGGAATGAAAACAGACTGAAAGAGCCTGATGAATCTTCTGCGTGTTTTTAGAGAAATGCCCAAAATCTCTGATCCCAACTGTACCAGAATTTTCACACATTGACATCTGGGCACCACAGTCATTAAGTTTAACAATTTATGACACAGTTCCTAGTTTAAATATGACAATGGTAGAATTTTGATGATTTTTAACATCTACTAATTACTATTAAAGTGTAAATCAGTAATTAAAGTTTCTGCATTGTACATAACAGGAGCCCAGGGTCAAGGTGTTGAAGTCCACCAATGATGTAAATCATGTTACCAGTACCATATATACACCACAACTTTGTACAACAGCTCAATTTCTTACATGCATTGCAGTTGAGTCATCTGATTATCCAAAGCTTATGTCTTAGTTCAAAGCTTAAACCCCAATATCCCTACAGTAGGCTTGAGCTGTAGACACTTAGAAATCACAGAGCAATTTAAAACAAAAAATTGAGCTGTTAAAGCATACAAAGCCATTAGGTGAAAACCATTCTGTAACATTAGCACCAATGTGGGGTGTAATGTGTAGTACCTCTATTTCCCTACTGCAATGTTACTTGCAGTACATATACATTCAGTTTTTCTAAATAGTGTTAATCTGGAATGGTTTCCACTACTGGCCTTGAACAGAGTTTGTAGTTTAGTGGTTATTATACCATCTAAAAAGTAATGAAGGGGAACTTATTACGTCTATTGTTTTCTGATATTCCTCGCATTCTCAAGGAGGATGAGGCTTTTTTCCGAAACATCTGTGGTGAATAAATAAATAAACGTAAAGTGAGTCAGAAACAGAGCCATCTGTGTACAACTGCTTTCCGACCTGGAAAGCCAGAGAAAGTGGAGACAGAGAGTGAAAGAAAAAAAATACAGTTCATAGTGGCCCGCCCCCAACCCCCCATACTTCAACTTCCACTTCCTGTCATTCTCCAATCTTTCGCTCACTGAGACCTCCTCAGAGCCAATGACAAGGATGGCCACAAACAAAAGCAGGATGAGAATGTAAAATGCAGAGGTCACAAAAAACTCATGGTTAAATCAAATGAAGGCTGATTTTATTGTAGGTGGAGAACTAAAACGGTCCCTAAAGGATACTGTGTTTACACATATCAGTTTTTGCTGTGGAATACAATTTGTTGTACGAATCTTAGGCTCTAGAATTCCTTCAAACACCTTTACTTGAAAACTGCTTTTATTAATCACATTAAATGTAAAATATATAATTACAGGACTTTTTAAGTAATACAATTATATCCAAAGAGGTTCATTTTGGCAAAAGGTAGGACAGAGCTAAGTCAAACTGGACTAACCTATGATATTTAGTATTTATCTTTGTCTTATTCATGTCCACTCCACTAATCTAGACTCTCTGGAGTTTTTCGCCTACCTGTGTGGCTGTTGTAGACACTGTCGTGTGTCACTACTGGCTGCTCATGGTGCTGACAATCGCTAGGGTCACTGGACTGAAGAAGCTCCTCAAGTTGCTCCAAAACACACAGCCGGTCCGCAAGGTCCCAAACGCCAAGCCACTCTAGAACAGGAAAGCACTCTGGCAAGTTAGAACAATGGGGGTGGGGTCCAAAGACAACCAGAGGGGCTTTTTTTGGATTGTAGCAAGAAATATATTTCATGTGAAAGATAGGGAACATGAGCTATGTTTGTTTCCTGATTGTGACAGAATGATAAAAGAAATCCCCTTGTTTTTTTCACAGCCGTTAGGGACCACACTGCAGCTGTGTAGCTAGGTGATAGAAAAATACAATGTTCAGCTACTGGAATGAGACTAACAAGTAATTCTGACATACAGATAAAATAGTTGGTTCCAGCTCAGCTGGAATAGATGGCAGTGGTTCAAGTCAGACTGTATGTAAGGATATGCATAGTTTTAAGGTAATTGCATTATCTACACAATGCCACAGAAACCTGTAACATTATACATTTGTGAAATGTTTATGCTTTAGTGACTTTAAGACAATTATTTAAGACATTTTCTGATTAGTTTTTTACTTTATTGCATTAAAGTTACCGCAAAAGGTTAGAGCTGTCAAATATTTGGTAATGTGTCTGATACATCATTTTTTAAATAAATTTAGAACATGTCCAGGTCAGAGTGAAATATGACACAATATGATGTGTTTTGTGTTGAAACTCCTTTCAGACAACACATTTTTAAAAGAAAACTCACTACAAAAACTCTTGAATCACTTGCATACAAAACTTCACATTGCTATGAAACAGTCTGAATCATGCAATAAACCAGACCCCTCTTTAATACGCCCCAACCTCGACAAAAACAGAAATAGACTACAGATGCCTCCTCCCCTCACACCCCTGCTGACACTTGAACTTCAAGTTCCTTGACTGTTTCAGATAAACAGTTTATTGCACGGCCAGAGTGCCCAGAAGTGAATTCGGGGAATCTGACATGCCTAAAAGTCCAGATAGGTCTCCTAATGAAAGTTTTCCAAAGTCTCAGCACGATTGTTTCTCATGATCTGTTTACAGTTTAGATCCTAACCAAGGTATGGAGCATGTCAAGCATGATTCCCAAAGCTACAAAACTAGGGGAATCTCTTAACTTCACGAACACATTCCCATTAAATGTACTACCTTCCAACATCCATAGAGCAAATGCCTCTTTTGTGTAGACTTTGAATAAAATTCAAACATGATCATACTATGCGACTTTGAAGAACTTGGCATCTCTTTTATAGTGCAATCAAGACAAGAAAATGTTAGCTATTAAAAAGCTAAAAAATACATCCAACACAAATTCAACTCACAGATTTCTACCTCCTTTCCACCAAAGATGCCTTGGATGAAAAAACTCCACTGAAATCTTCTAACAGTTGACCATTTGTCTTGAGCTGTACTCTTTTGTTCACACGCTTAACGATACTGCTGCAGTAAGCTCGTACACTGAACTAACTAATGCATTCCATCAGGTGTGGCTGTAAGGATAGGTGAGCTGGATCACTTCCAGTTATCAACACACCTTCAAACCTGCCTGCTGCTGTTAACTCTCCAACTTACATCAAAATGAGTAGAGCTAATTATCAAGAGACTTGGGTGTGCGATACATATCTGAAATCTGACTAATATAACAGTTGAAAAAAGTAATTGTGCTTTATACAAAATATTTCTCTATGCTTGCCCATCAAAAGTGTCCAGTTTTATTTAATCCAGATGATAGAGTTTACTGGTCAAAATGGTTTATTAACTATTTAGAATTTTCACTTTCACAAGGGGCTACTGATTTTCTTTAATGAGCTAAGATATTGTACTCTTCAATTTCTGTATGCTACAATAATTCAAATATGAATTATTAGTTAAGATGTGAAAAGAATTAAAATACATTGGATAAATGCACATTTTGGT
Organism: Enteromius afrohamiltoni; assembly: GCA_034779775.1. NCBI lineage: Eukaryota > Metazoa > Chordata > Actinopteri > Cypriniformes > Cyprinidae > Enteromius > Enteromius afrohamiltoni. The sequence goes on along the minus strand of JAUYWG010000059.1, from coordinate 10,592,474 downwards.
ACTTATTGCTGGAAAGAGAGTTCGTGGCTATATAACATCTACATTTGATTACATTTATGCATTTGATCATTTTTTCATAACGGGGGGAGGGCTCAAAAAAAGATTAGTCCAACTGGACTAGTCTGTTGTTGGAGCACTACAGTAGTCAACATTCGAAGTGGATTAAAACCTTTCATCAAACAATACCTATTCTTGCCTTGGGACAACTTTGATGAAAGGTTTTGATCCACTTTGAATGTTGACTACTGTAGTTGATTAGTTCACCATAATTAGCCATCAATAACCATGTTGTCAATAGACAAATCCAGGTCAAATTGTGCAAAGGATCCACCTGCTAAGAAAAGTTGAGTAATGTAGAAACAGGTGGCAAACCGCAAGTCTTCTGATAAGAAACTAAAACACCTGGCTTGCCCCAACACAGACAGCAATTATTCCTTCCTCATATTTCTAACCGCTGCCATCCGTGTCTCTTTCAATTGCAAATAAACAGAGCCAACAGCAACATGGGGCCTGGGCAACAGCTTAATGTCAAGCTATCTGAAAGAGTGCAATTAAAAAAAAAAAGCCTTCATCCTCTTGGATTTTATTTTATTTTTTTCCCAAGTAATGGCAGTGTTCAATAAACAAGCCGTATAAAATGATCTCCACTGCTGTGCAATAAACTGCAAATGAAGTTGAGCAAACATTCTCATTTATTACAATCTCACTTCCTGGACAATACGTTATTTGATTATATACTGAAAAAAACCAACTGAAAAATGTCTGGTTTTAAATTGCAGTGATAGCTGTACTGAGACAGATCTGATCTTTTTAGAGTATTCCACTAACTGTAACCTGGTTTCTGATTGTCCAGAACATTCTGAATGGATGCTGACATTGTCTAAATATTTACGTTTCATGCACAAGTTTCCCAGGGCCCCCATGCAGACAGTGTTTACTCGGGTAATACATCAGGAATGTGGCCCAGGGTAGGTTTGAGTAAGGACCCGATGCTGGCAGTCTATCAAACAGCCTCTGACAGTACAGTCCATTCCAGCTCCCATTATACTGAGACACTCCAGGTTCTCAGTACAGCGCTGACAGATGTGCAGGTTAATATCTGATCCAGGACTGATGTCAATGCTTAACTTGTTAAAACGTTTTAGATTTGAAAAAAAAGCGGTTTCTTAACAATTTCTTTAGGACATGCTCGCTAAACTTTAAAACCATTTCCAAAAATACCCTGTAGGTTAGTTTACAGGGTGAGTAATACCATCATATGTAGTATTTCAACACTTTTACATTTAAAGTCTTTTTAGTCATATGACCAGAAGCTGACACTAGAATTTATCACCAAATGGATTTGATTTGAACTGATCTGAACTTATGAAAGTCTAAAGAGAACAATATTCACTGATGGTGTTGTTAGCCAATTAGTAAAAAAAGTGTCCATAAAAATAAAAATCTAGTTTAAAACTATTACAAAAAAATATATTTGTGTTTAAAGCTATGTTAAGTTAATGACATAAAAAAGTTATTGTGTGATCATCAAGTAAAAAAATAAAAATGTTCTTACACCTTGAAAAGATATCAGTCACACACAGCTTTTTAGTGATTTTTAGAATTCTAGTAAAACAAATATAATGAATTAATGATTCATAAATATAAGGGTTTTTTTCTTTTCATAAAAAAGTCAATATCTGAAATTTTAAAATATTTACTGACCTTGACATCCATCCATGAAGGTTTACAGGTGTCTCTTTTATGATATAATTAATTACCTTTTTACATTTCTAGTTTTTAGAATGTTGGTTGCACCACTTGACTTCGATTTGGTGGCGTTTTTGTAAATGTTATAGCAGTAAAATGGTTTTGTTCAAATATTTCCCTAACAATTATTGCTAGAACAAATCGCTTTTTTTAAAAAAATGTAATTATTTTATAATATAAAGTATTTTGTTTTCTTCATCATTCTATCAGAAATGTATTACTCTGAATGATATTTGGATATAAAATATGCGCATTATCCAAGTCACTTTATGAATTGTATTTTTTTTTTATATAATGACAAATGTGATGAGCGTCACTGAACCATAAGCATGTTACTATAGGCAAGACCTTTACCCTTTGGTACCACTTTTCAGAGAACTGTGACAGAAAAAGCTGAAGAAAGCAATTTTCCATTGCAATGTCTTGTCTTATTTCCCGACTTCTGATGAATATTGCCGCTGGCAACAACGGTAAACCGTCTAACGCTGACGAGTGGAAGGGCAGCATTCCACAAGGGCTAGAGTTTCACCAGGACAACCTCCTGACATCAAAACTTAAAAGCGGGAAATATCAGGAAGGTGACCTTAGAAAATGTCTGTTAAGAAAGAGCAAGCAGCCCTCTAACAGTTAAAAAAAAATGCCACCCCCTACTTTCACAGGCACTGTTTACATAACAGGGGAGCATTAGTGGAACGTTTCCAGGGGTTTAATGAACTCCAGAGGACTCGTCCATGTTAAGAGTTCTTTTATGCTTTATGTAGGACATGATAACACTGACAACACTGTTTTTGGGTGAAGGAGGAGCTAATACGGAATAAAGTTTGTGTGTGTTTGAAGAGATACTAAAGAGAACAAGATGATGATGAGCCCACAAGAACGGCATAAAGACAAAAGACTAAAAGATGATAAGGAATTAAGATGACAGTAAAAAAAAAAAAAAAAAAAAAAAAAAAAAAAATCACTGAATCTAGGAAAGATGGCTGAAATGTGTCTTTTTATGCATGGTTAACAAACTAGGGCTGTTAGTTGGTGGGCTGCCAGAGTAAATAGTATTACTTGAGCGCAGTTTTCTTTTACAGGCTTTAAAGCCATTCGTTTTTTTGACATAAGCAGTTATGACCATCAAATGTGTTAAATGCTATTGCTAGTCAGTTGCAGGTGCTATTTAGGGGGAGGGACAATCTCATTCTAGAGATCTGATATAATTGGATAACAATGCAATTGCATAAGCGAATAAAGACCTGTGTTACATCGAAAAGAAAAACTGTACATTTAAAACACAAAAAGTTAATTCCACTTTCATAGATGTGTTAAAACTAATTTAATTTAATCATGTTTTTAAGGAAATAAAAAAATTAAAATATGCACCCTGAACCATAAACTATTCTCACACGCAAATTTAATTAATCGTTCAGCATGCATCCAACGAGTGGTGAGACAGTGACAAAGGAACAGTCCGAGAACAAAGACAGACAGAGAGATTAAGGCAGAAGGGGGAATTGAGAAACACATGGCAGGAACTGAGCAGGAAACGCAACATTCCATTCTGGAAAGGTCTGGCGCTGCAACCGTGAAGAAAGCGCGAAGCTCAACCTCCCCCTGTGTCCATTACTCCCAGCTCGGAGAGATTCTCACACTGCAGGACTGGAAAAGAAGTAGGCCAAGAAACTCTGACACATCTGCTCCTTCTCTCTACCTCTGTTTCCATGTTCGTCGCAATATGTCTTCGCCGCATTAATTCACCTCCTCCCTCAATTGTGCTGCTTTCTTGGAACTCAACTATGATTCATTTCAAGGGATTACGTTCTTTTAAACATGTGAGGGGCCTGATGGGAAGTCAGCGCTGAGAGAAACCAGAGGACAGCACTTGGGGCTACAACACTTTTTAGGACAGAATATACTTCCAAAATACCACGGTTTATTGGATAAAATTGCACGGCAATACCATGTTGAATTGTAGACTGTACCATGGTACTCTATTAAGTACTATTGAATACCATGTGAAATCATACATTTATACATTACGCATCTATAAGTGATCTAACAAAGATGTCCAGGGAAATGAATCATTAAATTCATTAATCATTTTACATAGAGAAAAACTTAACCTATTTTAGGACTATAATATTACATATTTACTATTACTGAACATATTTATTTAACAAATACCAGCATGATCACATATGAATAATAAAATTCCAATAACACATTATTTTATAGTACATATAAGATATTTTTGTGTTAAGGCAATGAGATTTGAATGTATGCAACTGTCATGAAAATGATGCCACGAAGCCTTAATATTAATGAATTGCTGCCCAATTATATTGCTGGCATGTTTATGAGATTTCCCTATATATCAAATTAGTATTAGCAAAGTATTATTCTCCAATACCATCACTGTAACACAAACCACCATAGCATATTTTGTAAAAGTAATTATATTTCACATTAACTTCCAAACAGAGGTATATTATTGATGCTTTAATCATCAGAGATAAGCCACACGAGTGAGCTTGAGGAAATACTCTTATCCTAAAGGTCACTTTTTATCTGTATTCAACTATAAAAGTAAAGGAAAGAGTTGCAAAGAAGCCCTGCAAACCTGTGTGCCATTATGGCAGAAAAAAAAAATCCAACATGAGTCACAGAATAACTCCCTCTACTTCTCTTCCTTCATACTCCAACTGCAACAAGGTCTCTATAATGTGGTTTTTTTCCCCCCGCAAGTCCCTGATACAGGCCCAAGTATTTGGAAACACAGCGCTGCTCCCCTCGACTCCAGCTCAACCCCCACCCACTCTTCCATCCAAAGCCTTAATAAAAAGCATGTGCTTAGAGATGCTTCATCTTTGCCACTGAAGCTCTGAACCAGTTTCATTCCCTCAGTAAGGGGAAAAGGACATATTGAAACCAACCCCCATTTTGTGACATAAAAAAAAAAACACATCTATAAAATCTGAAATTTACGACCAAAGTGACAATTAACAGAGTTTCGGTCATGTACAACAGATGTGGGGGATGCAAGCAGCAAGATATCGGTCAAACATATCCAGTCATTGTCTATACAGTTTTAATATCTTTGTAGTGTCTTTGTTAATAAACAGAACGTTTCAAAATATCACATTCAGTTTGATTCACACCTCTTTTTTAAGGATGTAACGGTAACACACATTAGCCATCTCTCTGTAAACTTTCAAACAGGAACTTCAATTTTAATAACAAAAAATTATTAAACCTTCCACACACACGATTTAAAACCCGCTTTAGATTGCTAGATGACGTCATATATGAATTTGCATATTCATTATGTCAGTGTATCATATTATCTTGCTTCTCTGTGGTCACATAATGTTATTCCATCCACCCCCATTTTCAATATAACTGTTTTCACTGATATATTTAATGGTTTCTGTTGTCAGAAAAACAGAATGAATATGAAATGCACGCCATTATAAGACCTACTGAACTAGCTCTACCTTACAAGATGTTAATCTAGATTAAAAACCTTAGTTATAATTGTTTATAATTATATAATTATACTTATAATTCATAATAATGATGGGCATGCTTGGGCTGATGGGAATTGTAGTTCCCCCTACCTCCCGTTGGCTCCATTTACCTGAGCAAACTTTTAGCAGAAGACGTTTTATCGAGTCATGCGACCACGGTACTATCGGGAAAAAAATTTATATTGGGGTACGACGGTATTTACAATACCGTTACATCCCTACTATTTTTTAAAAATGTATATAATAGAGTTTTCACTTGGATCGCTTGTCACAATATGATATCGATTGTTATACCATAAGATATTTGCGATACAATTCTATGATACGATTCGACTGAGGAGTATATTGATCGATTTATTGATACCATGATATATACCTACTTTAAACAAGCAATTAGATTTTTATTTACTCACAAATGCATCCAAAACATATAACATGAACATTTATCTTATATTTGCACATACTGTACCCCAACTAGGACATTTACAATTTTAAAAAAAAGCTGTTTTCTAAATAAACCATCAGAACAAACAACAATAACAAAATGTATCACTAAGCGAGTCATTCGTTCATCACGTGACAGCCCCATTAGCGTTCAAGAACGACACATCCCTAGTCTTGAGAATTTCTGACCATTGCCTGATTGTCTATGCGCTTAATACACAGAAAACGATAATAATAATAATAATAATAATAATTTTAATTAAAATGATAGTTTAATGCCTCAAATAGGTTACCGAAATATCGCGGTTCACGTGGGTGCACCGAACCGAACAGGGCGAACCAAACGGTTTGATAAAGAACCGAAAACCGTTGCATCCCTAATATATATACACACACACACACCTAGGATTATTAGGAACACCTTTTCAATTTCTCATTAATGTGGTTATCTAATCAACCAATCACATGGCAGTTGCTTCAATGCATTTAGGGGTGGTCAAGACATCTCCTGAACTCCAAACTGAATGTCAGAATGGGAAAGAAAGGTGATTTAAGCAATTTTGAGCGTGGCATGGTTGCTGGTGCCAGACGGGCTGGTCTAGGTATTTCACAATCTGCTCAGTAACTGGGATTTTCACGTACAACCATTTGTAGAGTTTACAAAGAATGGTGTGAAAAGGGAAAAACATCCAGTATGCAGAGGTCCTGTGGGCCAAAATGCCTTGCTGATGCTAGAGGTCAGAGTAGAAAGGGCCAACTGACTCAAGCTGATAGAAGAGCGACTTTTACTGAAATAATTACTCGCTACAACCGAGGTGTGAGGGATGTTTTCCTGGTACACTTTAGGACCCTTAGTGCCAATTGGGCATTGTTTAAATGCCACGGGCTACCTGAGCATTGTTTCTGACCATGTCCATCCCTTTATGACTACCATGTGCCCATCCTCTGATGGCTACTTCCAGCAGGATAATGCACCATGTCCCAAAGCTTGAATCATTTCAAATTGGTTTCTTGAACATGACAATGAGTTCACTGTACTAGAATGGCCCCCACAGTCACCAGATCTCAACCCAATAGAGCATCTTTGGGATGTGGTGGAATGGGAGCTTCGTGCCCTGGATGTGCATCCCACAAATCTCCATCGACTGCAAGATGCTATCCTGTCAATATGGGCCAACATTTCTAAAGAATGCTTTCAGCACTTAAATAAATACCACGTAGAATTAAGGCAGTTCTGGTTGTGAAAGGGGGTCAAACACCGTATTAGTATGGTGTATATAATAATTATTTCAGTGAGTGTGTGTGTGTATATATATTAGGGGTGGGCATAGATTATTTTTTAATAGATTAATCTAGATTAAAATGGCTCATTTGAATTCTGCCAAAGGCATTCAGAATATGTGTGCTACCTAAATAATGACTAAAAGTATGCTAAAACCTTTTTCATCCACTTTAAATGTTGAATACTAATATACATGTATATGTATGCGTGTATGTATGAGGGCAAAAACTCTCCATTTGGGTTTGACAGGTTGAAACAGAAGGCATTATATACTAGGGATGTAACGGTATCAAAATTTCACGGTACGGTAATACCTCGGTATGAATGGCACGGTACGGTATTTATTG
>JAUYWG010000059.1:10530720-10573306 GCA_034779775.1 Enteromius afrohamiltoni | reverse complement strand
TCTTTCGACACAGGCCAGTATGCATCACTCCGAACACCTTATAAATGGTTTTGTCTATCGGTATAATATAGGTTAATTGGTAATGCTTTATTTCACAGTATACATGAGTAATAATACAGAATTATACATAATTACAAGCAACTAATCCTAGCCCTGAGTTTTTAACATTCCTCAGTATCTGTTAGTGAAATTACACTGTAACAGCTTATTTTGGTTCCCAGGTGTCTTTAACTGTTCTGTCCTAACATTAAAATAAAAAAATCACACATTTTCTTTATTATGTACAAACATAACATTGCACTTATACGTAATATTTGTAAAATTAATTGTCTAATTAATTTTTATATTTTGCCATTTTTCTTCTTTCTTCTTCTTTCTTTTTTCTATTTCTGTCACCAGTTTGGGTTGCCTCTGTTGCCTTTGGCCTGCTTACGTTGGGGACTCCTAATATTCAGCAATATTATTGAATTGACTGTACTGAGTCTGACACTATTGGATGAGAACTGAACTGAGCTGGATGATGACATCACTGTTTTCTACAAGGCTTCTTTACAGCGGAACTGAACTACTTTAATTGATGATCTTTATATAGTCATTGAATGGAACTGAATCAAAACTGATCTGACCCCAGCTGAACAATGACACAACAATGACTCTGTCTGCATCATTGCCCCTCAGAAAAAAAGGTACAAAACATAAGCTGTTACTTTGGTGGTGCTCTTTTAAAAGATACTAATATTTTGGTAATATACATAATTTAAGGGTAAATATAAGGTACAAAAGTGTACAGTGATAGTGGCCATTTTTTGCCTGTATTAAGTGTTTTACAAATAAAGTTGATATGATAACCCACCCTTAAACCCAACAATGCCAAAAAAACTTGTACCTAACCCTAATCGTCTCCCACCTTGTGGTGCTGGGGGCTCAGGGTGCTGTTGGTAAGACTAGGTCCAGTATACCCTTCAATGCCACCCAAGATCTTTCCTCTGGTCCGTAGCTCTCCCCATCCACCAGGTATTGCAACTAATCCTGTTTGTTGTGTGAATCCAAGATCATACAAAATGTGCAGTGTTGGGGGACGAACAGGACCAGGGTTGAGAAACGCTGCTCTAGGTAGTATGTAACAGGTTTGATTTGTTTCAGAATCTTGAAAGGACGACATACCTTGGAATGAGTGTCCTACTCTTAAGTAGTATTCAGAGATCATGGGCATATAGCCAGACTCTCTGGCCTGGTTTATCATTGGGGTAGGGATATGCCTCCTAAAGCCTCACATGAGTCCCACACCTATTCGCTGTGTCCACGGCCAGCACCACAGAGGGAAACACAGTAATACCACCCTGGAGGGAAACACAATAAATTCTGAGGTAACATCCAGTTTCTTGATTGATTTTATAAGACCTGGTTGTTAGACTCAGGATGAAATCCAGAAGTTAGGGTGATATTAATAAAGAGCATTATAAAGAGCATTTTCCATGACCGTGGGCATACCCTTAAGTGGTATCAGTCTGTAAGATTTAAAGAAACGATCTATGATTTACAGTATAATAGTATAGGCATTGGAGTTGGGTCAGTGATAAAGTCAATCGACAAATTTGACCAAGGACATTGAAGGATTGAAAAGGGTTGGATCAGACCAGCAAGTAGTTCACAAGGAATTTTAAACTGTGCACAAACACAGCAAGCTTTGACATCGTTTTTTTTCAATATGCTGGTTCATGTTTGGCCACCAGAATGCATTGCGTATCAAAATTGAAGTTCAGTGAATCACAGGGTGTCCAAAAGTTAGCAAGGTGTGAATCCAGTGTAAAGTTTGATTGTGGAGAGCTTGACGAACATATTGTTGATTGGGTGGACATTCTGGTGGAGGATGGCCATCGTTTTAACCTCTTTGGATTTCCTTCATGATATCCCAACTGATCTGAGTGATGACCACAGATGGTGGTAAGATAAATATGACAGGCTGGTTGTTAAGAATCACATATGTATGAAACTGAGTAATGACAGAATCATGTTGATGAGTGATGAAGTATGATTTGAGGACCCGAAGGCCACGGGCATCCAACAAAGGTCTTCGGCCTTGTCCCTTACGCTCAGAGATTTTTCCAGTTTCTCTGAATCTTTTAATGATGTTATGCACTGTAGATTATGAGATTTGCCAAGCAATTTGGGATTTGCAATTTTTGGTGCTGAGGAACGTTGTTTCCATAAAAACAAGAATGGTATTGCACAATCTTTTTACGCATTCTTTCACAGATGGAGAGCTTCTGCCCATCTTTACTTCTGAGAGATTTTGCCTCTCTAAGACATCCATTTATAGCTACATTCACATTACAGACCTGAAGACAATTAATTTAATTAGTTGCTAGATCAAATCAAAAATTTTCAGCCCTTTGTTTCCCCCATGCCAAATGTAAAAGTGTTAAAAGTGTAACATTTTTAAAAAGTTGGCAAATCCCAGAAATCACTGTAGTACTTTGATCATCTTTGGAAGAGGCCATTTTGTGACTGCCCAAACTTTTGAATCCATTTCCACTCCTTGATGGCTGATAATATAACAAATCATTATTATTATTATTTAGTACCCGACAGTTCTGCTTTTAGGCAGGGAAATATTGTGTAGAAGATTAACCTCTGTATGCTGTTGGCACAAGCATTGGGAATGACAATATGCTGTTCATGCTCTCTGTTTCCAGGAGGTAACAGGATCATGGATAGCATGCCAAGGGTGACCCTGACTAACCTCCAATTTACATGACAGAACCATGTAGACCATTTTTTATGGACTATTTAGTTCAATATAAGATAACAGGTTGCGTTGTGGCTGTAATTCCAGATCCAATAGGACCATTGTCAGTGGTGGTTGTGTTGATGGCAGGGACACAGAGTGTCGAATTAAGTCTTGCTTGATAATATTTACTATTATATTTAATATTTCACATGAATGGCATCATCAAAACCAAGCTTACAACCCAGGTTGAAACAACGTCTTGAAGGGCTAGAAATGTCAATGGTACTTACACTGTGTGGGTTCGTGGAAGGTTTCCTGGTCTTATGTAGACAGGTTGCATTATGATGATTTTACTTTAGGCAGGAATAGCACCTCTCCCATTGACACCAATCTCTTTTTATAGAGAAGAGGTAAAGTTGAATTGATTGCATGGGCTCCTGTGAGCCAAGGCATGTCTGGGACAGATATAGATCTACAGGAATGTGGACTATTGTGCATCAGATTGACAATCTTGATAGCCAGAGTGATTAAATTATTGTACAGCAATTTTATGGCCTTAGAGGACAGCTTTGTTTGTAGCTTCACATAAAACCTCCTCTTAAACACTGCCTTCCCTGCTGAAAAAATCAGCATATGTTGGTTAGGTATGTTTGAATGCTGGTTTAAGCTGGTCCTTTGCTGGTTTGTGCTTGTCCTTTGCCAGCACATGACCAGCATTAACCAGCAAAAAGACCAGCATAAGTTAAGTGCATTAAGAAACATTAACAGCATGTGTATACAATGGTATGGGATAATAGGCCTCTCTTTAAAAAATCCAGTTTTGTGTTACAGGCTTTTTCTTTCAGCTGCAAGCTTGTACTGTATAAAGTTTATGCATGAACCACACAACCCTCACAGCTACAGATATTGTAAAACCCAAAAATGACTCTTTTACTATGTTTTCTATTAATGTTATACTGGCTGTTTTCCCTTGCAATACAGCGAGGGCAACCTCTTTTCCTTTTGAAGGCCCCGTTTCTTCTCTGTTGTTCCAATTCCGGTGACTCCTTCACAGATGTAGGTCATTATGAAATGAATGCATGTGTGCTGCAGGGAGTCACCCTTGTTTTAGTGTTTGTACTCTACTGAGAGAATTAGATCAAATTATTATTATTAGCGTTGTTTTATAATTTTTTTGCCATCATCTACTGAGCAATATATCTGTTAAACAGCCAAAACGATAATTGTTGGGATGCTAAAAGCTGTACGGTTGCAGATGAAAAATATTAATTTTTAGGATTATTTATTCTAGTCTTAGCAGTAAAAACACACTTAAATCTCAAACACACATGCAATCTGTTTCTCTTTCCTTGTCCCCCTAGTGATGTCACTGATTATTGTTGGAAATATTCCAGACCCGACCACCAATGCTCCACCAACCATAATGCAAGTTCCTGAGTAAACCTTTTCCAGCACCTCCATTCTTATCTTAATCTGTCACATTATGTTGAGAAAATATTGCTCTGTCTTTTTAAAATCATGTTTTGTCAAAACAAATCAAACCTTAGCATTGCATGCAGTGGCCTCATACAGGGGGGAATGTCATTAGATAACAAAAGTAAAAAAAAATTATAGGGAGGTAGAAAAAGCACACTTTTCAAGAACAGTAACATTGTTTTAAGAGGTTTTTGTTAGGTTTTAAATGATAAAACAATACTGTACAAATATTACACTTACTTTCTGCTGCCTAGACAGTTGACTTCTAGGCAACTTTCATTAGTGACCAGTTTGGAACACTCTTCACTCGCAGAAACTCCTTAAATGAGCCCAAAGTGGCTTGAATTCAATATAGTTTGACTGTAGCAAATTGCTAAGCTAATGACACAATCTGGATCCAACAGTTCATGTTTAATAAGACTTGCCTTTTTTTAATCAATACTTTTTTTATTAGTGAATAAATAATTAAATAAAGTGCATTTCTCACTTTTTACTCTTTACTGGACTTTTTGTTCCCTTTCAGTCGGCCACTTCGATGTCACGTTGGTGACCGACTAATAGGAATCTCGCTTCGAGATGCCAAAACAACTCCACGTGTATGCAAACACGGCAATGATTTTCATTGGCATACGCTGATTAGGATCAGCTGAACCCAATCGCAGCGCGAGTATAAGTAGGTCAGCAGATCTAGTGTTCATTAGCTTTTCGCTTCGGGGCCGAGCAGTTCATGTGAATGTTCCAGAAGCCGTTCTACTCTGCGAAACGATGGAGAAAGGCTGGTGTTACGGCATTGGGGAATTCCCTGTTTCTCTTCTGCGTACTGGAATTCGCGCTGGCAGCGTCCGCGGAGCTTCCGGGGGAGAGAGTGCAGGCCTGACAGTGACACCGAGGAACTACCCTCAGGGAGAGCCCCCTCCACAATGTCCTCAACCCTTGAGGCTGGATGATTGGTACTTGGGTGTGGCCCGTGCTGGTGCGCAGGGGCCCACTCTGGTGCCTTTCTTTCCAGATGTGCATGATGAGTTGACTCAATCGTTGAAGGCACCTTTCACTGCCAGGAAGCGGTCGAGTGGCTCGTCCTCCTTCACCACCCTTGACGGTAGCGCAGTCCGGGGCTACACGGGGGTCCCCCAGGTGGAGACGTCTGTTGCGATGCAACTGTGTCCTCAGGCTTCTACCTCTCGGGCCTGTAAGAATTCGTCGGCTCTGATAGATGATGCTTACAAAGCTTGTGGAGACGCTGCGTCATCCGTACACGCCATGGCGTTGTTGCAAGTCCATCAGGCCAAGGCACTGAAGGCTTTGCACAAGGGTGGCCACGACTCAGATGTTCTGACTGATCCTGGATCTGTGAGTCTTGAATCGAGCTCTTCACAGGCTCAGGTCAGTACCGCGTCCTGCCCTTCGGGCTCTCCCTGTTGCCCTGTGTGTTCACCAAAGTGGCCGAGGCAGCCCTGACTCCTCTGAAGGAGAAAGGGGTTCATATTCTCAACTACCTCAATGACTGGCTGATACTAACACAGTCCAGAGCTCAGTTATGCAAACCCAAGGACTTGGTGTTACAACACCTCAGCCTGTTGGGTCTTCTGGTCAACTGGGAGAAGAGCAAACTCTGTCCGGTGCAGAGGATCTCTTTTCTCGGGATGGAATTGGACTCGGTCGCTCAGATAGCGCACCTCACAGAGGAACGTGCTCAGTCTCTGCTGACCTGCTTGAACACGTTCAAGAACAGGAGAGTGCTCCCACTGAAACAGTTTCAGAGGCTCCTGGGGCATATGGCAGTGGCCTCAGTGGTAATCCCATTGGGGCTGCTCCGTATGAGACTGCTTCAGCATTGGCTTCACGATCGAGTCCCGAGGTGAGCGTGGAAGAGAGGCTCGCTGTGGGTCCAAGTGGCTCCAGCCTGTCGCCTTGCTTTTTCCCCATGGTCAGACCTAATGTTTCGTCGGGCAGGAGTGCCCTTAGAACAGGTCTCCAGGCATGCTGTGGTATTCACAGATGCCTCCACCACAGAGTGGGGCGCCACATACAACAGCCATGCAGTCTCACTCAACTAGAAGTGTAGCCTCGTTCTGGGTGCTGGCACGTGGCACCTCACTTGCTGACATCTGTAGAGCTGCGGGTTGGGCGACCCCATAACATGTTTGCTAGATTTTATAGCCTTTGTGTTGAAACAGTTTCTTCCCGTGTTCTCACCTCGCACAGAGCTGAAGAACCGGAGTAGGATCTGTTCGGTCGACTTGGTATCCCTCTCCAGTAATCCTTATCAGTAGACACTGTGAGTCCTCCGATCCCCTCGGCAGTCGGATGTTGAGGAGCGTCTGACGCCAGGCCCTCTGAGTGATGTATCCTTAAGAACCACTATAGGGCTGGGAACCCCTGAGTGTTACCCTGAGGATCTCAGGTGGTATAGGTAATCTCCTTTACCAGTTGAGTGTTTCAATCTCCTCCTATATTCCATATGCATTTATTGTCATTATGCAGTTCTGTCTTACTCCTGAAAGAGAATGACTTCCGCATGTCCTTCATTGGACGTCCCAGTGTCCAGTTACTTATAGAGCGCTACTGGTCCATGTGCAGAGTCTACCTTCCTACAGACCAAATACAGGGGGTTGGTGTCTCTCACATGGGGCTGGAAGGGACAGTCTCTATGGCGCTGTGGTAGGGATCCCTATTCGTCGGTCACCGTCGTGACGTCGAAGTGACCGACTGAAAGGGAATGTCTTGGTTACGTATTGTAACCCTCATTCCCTAAAGAATGGAACGGAGACGTCACGTCCCGTCACCATAGGGGCTGTACCGCTGCTAGGGGGCTGTAACACCGGCTCAGCTCCTCAGCGAAGACTTAATGAACGATTGGGTTCAGCTGATCCTAATTAGTGTATGCCAGTGAAAATCATTGGCGTGTTTGCATACACGCGGAGTTGTTTTGGTATCTCAAAGTGAGATTCCTATTCGTCGGTCACTTCTTCAGGGAACAAGGGTTACAATACGTAACCGAGACGGTTTTTTTACTTCAATTATCAAACAATTAATAAATAAAAAGGTTTTTGTGCAGGGGTCATGAAAGTGTTTCTGTTAACACACTTAAAGCAGTCATCAGATGGCCATTTTATATAAGTTGATTATGAACATACTTTGGTTAAAATTTCTCAGTGGTAGTGTAAAAACACCTTTTTACCCTGTCAAAGCTCTGTTTTCATCAAGCCATTCCAGTCCATAAATGCTAAAAAATGCTAATGAGCTCTACTGCCCCTGCCCCTCTCTTCAATTGAGTGATGAGCAAACTTTTACACTTCAGCCACGAAACTGGTTAACTAGCATATTATTAGGAAATGCGATTTACAAAGATTTCTATAAAACCCTCACACTTACTTCTGTAGACGAAGCTGGATCACGAATGATCTCTATAGTCTCTTTATGACGAGTCATGTCACTCAGTGGCCAACTTTGAAACGCCTCTCGGGGATCCAAATGCAGTTCCTATCTCTTTGTATTGGGAAAATACAAATCAGTTTACTAAGCTTATAATAAGATTTAGACAAGCTTATAATAAGATACTTCAAACTGAATGTTAAGCATTTCTGTAATACATACTAAAGTGCACTGCTTCAAAAGGGTAGATATGTGCAAGGTGCCGTTTTTGGTGTCTGATAGTCAGTGTGGTGGTTAGGTTTAGGGTCTGTCAGGGACAAAGTCGATGCTTTAAACCACTGTATAGGCAGCTCACTAAGTTTTGGACCAGAGCCATGCTCTCAGGATGGTGTATCACAGACTGCAGACACAATCAGCAGCGCAGTGAAATAAGCCCAGTGTGTGGAACATTATCACACTGGCAGCGATGACAGATCAACTGTGATGTCATAGTTAAAACAATGTTCCTGTTCAAATACCATGAACATTTTCAGGTTCAGGCAGTGAAGTCATCCAAACGATCCAACCCAGACTGCAGATAACATAGTTGAGGTTGGATGAGCATGGGAAGGATGTTTAGACATTAGAGTGAATTACTACTTCAGAGACATTTGAGTAATTGGTTCTGTGGTGACTATTAGAATGACCATAATTCATAGTTAAGAACAAAGCAGCTGCAGCGACTCAAATGCAATATCGCCGTCTCATAGTTATCACAATTAACCATTTCTTGGCACATATGCTTCACTGAAGCCTCATTATATGAAATCTCATTACAGTTTACAGAGCAAATGCAAAGCAGACTTTATTTTCTCTTTGTATCTTAAACAAGGACTTATCTTGTTTTATGTCTAATACTCCGAGTGTATTTTCTCGATTCTGGCTTTACTTAGTACAGAATAATTTTTTTTTTTTTTTTTAAATCCCTACATTGAAAGTCAATGTTGATTTGGACCCCACTTTTAATCTAGGAACAACACTTAAAATATCTTTTGTTGTATTTTGTCTATAAAGACACAAGGTAAATGATGACATTTGTGGGTGAACTATTCCATTAAGTTCATACAATACCACAGTACCAGAAACATCTTAAATCCACATACAAAATGTCTCTCTTTTGTTCTTGAGATTGTCAAAAACGTGCAACCGTCAAGCTCTTCCAGGTAGTTAATTGCATGTTTGCTTTATGCCTTTATGAATTAATGTATGCATTACATTTCAGTTGTCAAAATCTGGTGTTTCTTCAACTAAGGAACACTTTTGGCAATGTAGACTTAAGAAAATAAACTCTCTTAAATTTTAGTTTTCACATTCTTACTAGTTTATTTCATTTGTCCAACAATGTATATACATGAATTACAAAAGAATACTGTTATTTTTGTCATTATATTCTGAATGTTTCATCACAGTATTGTTTCCATTGCATCTAAAACGATGTATTATGTTTGATAACATAACCTTCTGTTCAATTTCAAAGAAAAAATAAAATCTTTCCTTTTCACTGGCAACTTCACTGGCATTGTTATTTCCTTGGTTAGTAAGTACATTAACCAGGTAGGTTCACGTCTGAATTTGCACTCATGAGTGTTTTAGTAAGTAAAAATTGATTTTTATTTCTTTGTAATGTATTTTATTTGATCTGTATCAATTAACTTGACAAGTAGCCAAAATAAACAATGACGGCATGGTAAAACATACAACCCAGACCAGAATGTACCCTCTTCTAACAATGTCTACATCATTCACGCTTCTATCCAAAGCGACTTCCATTACATTTAAGTATATAATTCATTAGCTCATCCAGCTGGGAGTAAAACCAGTGACCTTGGTCTTGCTAGCACCATGACCTACAGTTCAAGCTACAGCTACAGGAATACCAAGAGAAAAAAAAAAGATCTGTTATTTTTTTTATAAAAATCATCCTCTAATACATAAAAGTGCCTCAAATTGAAGAAACACCCATATCCGTCTGTGTTCTTGTAGCTGTATTTGCCTGCTAATGAAATCTAAGGACAGTTTGGGTTTTTAAGTTGAGTCCAAACATAGTTCCACATTCTTAGTGTTGTTCTCTTAGTACAAAGTGAGCTTACAGTAAAAAAGTCTGTTTTATTGGGTAGTAAACCACATTAATGATCAAAAGGACAACTCTCATCCTAACGACATGTTGTACAAACAAACTCCCTTTATCCTCTCATTTACAGCACTGCGAATGAGAAGAATGTGTACAAGGACAGCTAATAAAGGGATTTCTATTCATAGTCGCAGCATTAAGTTCTTGGCTTCCTTAAGAGCCAGACGCTCTAAATTCAATATTTATATCCCTCTTCTGTGATAAGTGCTGATTCTATGTATGGTAACAGCTCACAGGTATGTGCCCAAAAGAAAGCCTTCGCCTTAGCCAGAACGTTGACAGACAGCTAACCCCCGTTTCTTTGCTCCGTTTCGCTCTGATTAAATTCCCCAGCATTGTTTGTTCAGTGATTCACACTGTAAGCTCTAATGTTGTATATATAATGTGCTCATGACTATGGCATGTAACATATTTGGCACACTCTTGTTTCACAGTGATATGAGTGCGTGATTTATGCAATGACATGATGGGGGGGGCTTCATTTTTTATCTTTTTTTCTGACAGGGTGTTTGCCAAAAAGGCGACGTAAGACAGGTGTCTCGATTACTGCATGACTGCCTGTAGCCAAGAGTGTGTTATACATTTGCTGTTTTCATATAGGCTACATATAGCAAGATATACAATATGTTTTGTACAACATGCACTATTTTTTCACCAAAAATCATGATTTAAACAAGCAAAAAGTAACAAATAATACATAGAATTAGATGCTTTTGATACCACTGAAATGCAATTGTGCATGTAATCGAGCATGGGGAAGCCTAGCAAACCCATGTTACATAATTATTTTAATTTAACTCAAATACTGGCTTGTGTTTTATCAAGGAGAATTTGCAGACATAATTGAGCTTATCTGACCACCAACAATCCGCACCATGAATCATTCTCCAAAGCTTTGATGGGAAGCCAGAAACGGCTGTTATAAAAGAATGTTGTTAATGAATAATTATTATGTGATTTGCTTTTAAAACATACTTTGACTTTGGTTCACTTGGTTTGTATTTCCAGTGGGTCACTGAACACTGAGTGCTTTACTGAGGGATTCACAACTGAAGCAAATGACACCACGTTCACATATTTGACCTATGCATTATACATTTGAAGAAATTTGGTTTTGCTGTAAAATCATAGTGATTGACATATTGTTGCAGTATATAACCGCAACATTATTTAAAGTTTAAAAGTTCAGTTTACCTAACTTGTCTTATATCTTTGACACTAGATTAAGTTAAATAGTCTCGCTCTGTTGGAAATAGTTCAATGCTCAAAAATGCTAACAAATGCACTACAGTAAAAGGTGTTTTTTTTTTTTTTTTTTTTAATATGGATGGGAAGATTACATTACAATGACGTCAGAAGAGAAACTTCCACAAATCTGATTTAAAGTGCTTCCAGCTGGATCATTTTGATTTGATGCTAATGATACGGATCATGTCTATTTTTGTTGGGTCAACTACAGTGATGGGAAGATGACTTCAGAATGGGACGAGGTAAAAATGACGTTTGAAGCATTGAAACTCTACTTCTAGTTAGACGTGGTGTGTGGCTATACATGCAAATATTAATGATAATGAGGGTGAAAAGTTCAGCACATTAACATGAAGTAAAAACTGATCCATATTACAAATCTTTTTCATATCTTCAGGAGATGGAAAAGTACTGTTATTAGATTTTATATGTTCCAGTGCAAACACTTAAAAATATATAGTGAAGTGGTTTCTTTCGAGTTCTTTAATCAGTGTGGGAAAAAAATAATTTGTCATGTATATTATTAATTTGCAAAATCTTTTGGCAATAATTAGATCTAATTTTTAAAATGGTTATGGACACAAATTGTCATGATATGGAGACAAGGAGGTGTACGGATTCATGTGCAGGCTGTTTGTTGTGTAACACAGAGCAGAACAGACAAACAGGGTCAAGAATCATCAATGTCAGAGGCAAGGCAATAGAGTTATCCAGAGTCCGTAGCCTGAATCGAGCGAGAGGCAAACAATATCCAAAGGGGCGAGACGAGAGCGAGAATCTGAGAACAGGCGAGGTCAACAATGTTTAAATCCAAGACAGAGAAGCACAGGATTCTTCTAACAAACACTCCAAACGAAAGTGCACGACAGATACAATGAACCGTGACAACACATACACATCCGGTGTTTAAGTACACAAAGTCATGGGTTACTGGGTGGAGACATGAGTTCATGGATAAAAGTCACGTGGCACTGGAGTGCCATCCCATGGGCGGAGCCAGCAGATCCAGCTAGATCATTACACAAATGATGCCTCATTTAACTTGGAGAGAACAAATGCATTTTTGCATGTGATTTATTCTTTCTTTTTTTGTTTTTTTTTTACTTTGGTACTTTCTGAAATTTTCTGTAGTCTCTCAACAACTGTTGTTCCTTATTGTTGCCCATTTCAGCTTCTGGTAGGATCACACTATGCTTGAGTTACCCTGCCATATTTTCTGTCTCTGGCTCTTTCTGCTCAAAGTGAAGCCTCATTTTCAGCAGACCTGAAGTCATATTCTTACCTCAGCCATCTTTAGGGATGTGGAATGTAAAACATCTGCAATCCAATGAGGTGAAGAAATGTTCCTAAATTACGCCAGAATGTTGGCCCATCTTATTTCCTACTGTTAGTGAGCCAATCCATTTGTTTATGTTGGGGGTCAGCATTCCTGCTTAACCCTAAAATTAGTTCTGGATTTAATTACTTACAGAACCCGAACAATTCAGTAGTTATGAATAGAAATCTGCTTTTACATAAATTATTGTCCTTGTCAGGCGGAGAAAAGTAGCTTTTCGAGACACCTGATCACCCCATTGTTTAGCATCAGGGTCAACCAAAAAAAGTGAAAACATTTAGGATCAGAATGGAATAAATTTCTCTGAAGGACATTGGATGTAGTTTAAACTAGGGCAACAACAGTTGACTTTTTTAAACCATTCAGCCAATCTCAGATTCTGGCGGTAGCACTTTTAGCTGTAGCTTAGCATAGATCATTGAATCTTATTAGATCGTTAGCATTACACTCTAATGACCAAAGAGTTTCAATATTTTTCCTATTCAAAACCTGACACTTCTATTGTGTACTAAGACTGACGTAAAATGAAAAGTTGTGATTTTCTATGCTGATATAACTAGGAACTATACACTCTTATTCCAGCATAATAATAAAGGAAATTTGCTGCCGTATGATTGCTGCATTAGGCGCCTGAAAATAGTCCCCAAGAAATTTCAGGCGCTGTGTAATATCATTGCACCTACTGCACCCTAACCTTAACCATATCATAATAACATGTAGTTAAATAATATTACTCAGTACTTAAATTTATAATTACACTGTAACAAGGACACCCAAACTAGTTTCCTGAGAAAACCAATAGGAACATGAAGATTTCAGGGAAGGCCTTGCTTTCCCACAATCCTTTTTGGTCCAGCTCCTTGACTTTTGATTAATGAAGCCCTTGCACTGCACTCCTTTAAATAGTTTTCATAAGACACAGTTATTGTTGTTTTATTGTTTTCAACCTCCTGAATCACAGCCAGCCCAGTACATTGATTCATGGGAAGAGGACTTGACATGGCAGGCGACAACATGCAGCATAACTCATGTGACGTCAGACACTTCAGCATTGTTTTTAAAGCTGTGTCACAGGAATTTTAGTGTTGTCATTTCAGAAAATTATGTTCTTAGCAATGACCCTTGTTCAACAAGTGTCTGACCTCAATTCTTATGCCTCTCAAGATATCAGATCATATATGCCAGAAATATATTGCATATTATAGATTGCTTTTGTTTGCCTAACAATTTGGCCAGTTCTAGTTTTTATTCCTTTACACATGCATTGCTGTGAAGTCAATAGTGTAGCAGACTTGACCTCATAAAAATCACAGTGTGTGTGTTTACTAAGTCTAAATCAATCAAATAATGTCCAGTCGAGTTCTCACACTATTCCTCTCACCAGGTTAAGTCCTGGACAGCATAGTGTTAGCTTGCTCTGTTGTTATTGCTGCCGTAACCAATAGCAAAATGATCACATCACTGGGAATCGGCCTTTAAAGAATTCTTAGCAGTCTGCCTGTAAAATGCACAAACATGAAGTATTCATGTTGGGATGTCATCTTGTGATTTTTTTATTTTTACGCTGATGTTAAACTGATTTTGTTTCTTCATCTTTTAGTGTAATATTAATTAAAGTGCAAAAATTATTATGGATTTTTGAAAATTAAGTTTCATGAAGTGTAATTGTTACAATGAGAGCGCGAGGTGTGCGAGTTCAAGTGCAACAGTGTATTTTATTTAAAGGGCTTAAGGTCAGAACAACAACGGTCAATCGCCGGCAGACAGGAGTAGACGTGACAGAGACAGAGTCGAGAAACAAAGCAATGGGTAACAATACCAGGGGAGTCCTTGGGGAGAGGCAGAGGGGTAGTCAAGATCTGGGCAGAGTCGTAAACAGAATATTCAACAGAACCACGAGAAACAGGAATACGAATGAATGTAACAATTAAACATTGAACCGTACAAACATACAGACACTTCCGGGTTATATACACATGAATCTAGGTCAGTAGGTGGAGTAAGACAATGGAACACTATGGCAACAGATGAGCAGGGCGGAGACATGAATGAACACTCAAGACAACACATAGAAAGAACAGAGACATGAATAACAGTCCAGGATAACAACAGATATGAGTCCAGGCATGAGAACAGAGAAAAACACACATATATAGCCTAATGCTGGGGTGCCAGCCAAAGAGTTGGGCCGGCACATCCAGGTGATCATCACAGTAATACAGCTTTAAGTGAATACAAACATTTTGCAAAGTGATAGAATTGATTGATAGAAATGATAGAAGACTGACACTGATGTACAAGCACCAAACTCTGATTGTAAGCCTACACTTCACAAAACTATAAACTGGTTCTTCAAATCTGATTGGCTAATTACAATGCTGTTCCAGGGTCAACAATGATGTTGACCCAGGGACATTGTGTCGAACTCAGCAAAATCAGGTTCTGCCACCGTGCACAGAGTTGACTCTGAATCACTGAAATGGTTTACGTCAACATGAAATATTAGCATATTCCCAACCCAGTTGTTCTATTCAGGGTCTATTTCTGTTGGTCTGAATGAAAATGTAAATTCTTTCTTTGCCACTAGGTGCTCCTTTTGAAGCAGTAAAATATCTGTTTCCCCAGTAATGCTCTACACAAAGCAGCACTGCGTTTACAAAATGTTGTTTTATCAGGCATTACAGACATGTTTTAGATTTTATTTATTTTTTTCAATTCAGCTTTTGACTTAAATTACTTATAATTATAAATTATAACTTGAACTATACATTACTGTTACTTTATACTTATTACAGCCTATTACACTTACAATGGTCAGAACCCTTGGTGTTGAACCATGTTGTAGCAAACAAATCCCATCTTTAGCTTAGGTTTTTTCTTTTTTTCTTTTAACCAATAATATTCATAAACACAGAAAAGAATCCAAGGCATTGCCATATCTTGTATTTAGTATTCATGGCAATTAAAGCATAGTTTTCCTATTCTTTGAATTACACTGACTGTGCTCAATGCACCTGCTTGAACCCTTGTTTGTTTAAATATTCAGGCCCACCACATCTTTTGTATAGCCCAGACTGCAATAAAACAAGAGAAATGAGCTGAGAAATCTCAGCAGCAGTGCCAGCTTATCTGAAGGACCCTTGGAACCCTATTCTGATACCCCTCCTTGCTTCAATAGCTGAGGCAGTCTCCCTCAGCTTGCCACAGTGCCGGCCCTTATATAGACAGCAGACATTAGGTAAACGCAAGGTAGACATTAGGTAAACTAAAAACAGGCACTTTTCAGTCAACAGCTGTATTCATAACTGCGATATGCCTCTCTGCACTGGCACTGGAAACACAGCTCCGGGATTGTGTGTATAACTGTTTTATGCAGACAAGAGGGTGGTAGAATGTACAATGCACAGTCATAAGCAGCTGTTAGAAGACAAAGAAACTGCAGGCGGTGTGGCATTGGAGATATCGGTATTACTTGATTTGAGTTTTTAGCACAGAGATCCACTGCAAAACAAATCGCATGCCAAGTCTTCATGTGTTTGCATTAGATCATGCCTTATCAATGGACAGCGTGTTCTCAAGTTTTCCTTCAAATTGCTTTATCAGCTTAGTAGAGACATCTATCTTATTTTTTTTCTCTTGTACCTTTTATTTTTTATGCGTGTTTCACCACATAACTATGTTACCCAATTAAAAACCATGTAAAACCATTTCAACCATGCTTTGTGAAAGGCAGTAAAACACTTTCTGTCCAATTACGGAAAGAGAAAACACCCTATTCCATTCACTGTATATCCACCATCTCTCTCTCTTTCTCTAAAAACAAAAAAAGACTTTTGACATTTGGCTGAATCAGCTGTCAACCCCTGAATCAGAGTGTAACTGGGTCAGCAGATAGCAGGCTTATCGCTTTTCACCCATGCCAAACATAGCATTCAGCTTGTTTTAAAACTGTCTGCAAATTGGATATCGTGTTCACATTGTGTTAATATGGAAAACCTTTCAGAAAAGACAGAAGGGATTGCCTCTCATCCTGTTTAGTATTGCTTTGCGCAACCATCACTATTAGTTTTATATTCAAAGAAATTCAATACTCTAATAATTAAACTATTTGTGCTATGGACATGAGTAACAGCTCAAAATTGTGAAGATTAAATGTGTGCTTTTTTTAAGCAGTCAGACTTACAATAATTTGTTCCAGGTGGACCATAAAACAAAAAAAAGAGACCTACATTGGAGTAGAGAATATGGGAATTACAATATAATAGAAGCTGAAGCAGTGTGAATTTCATCAAGAAAATGTGCACTTCAAATAACTGAATGATGAAAAATTTTAGTGTGTAATAATGGACACTTCATGTTCTCAACAGTCGCAAAATCTATTTTGACGATGCTGGACAACAAAATAAGCTTATAAAATTAATCATCAACGTAGAGGTAATAGTACAAGTGCACAGTGTGTCATTATTTAGACCTTGACTGTGTTTTTTTAGTTTTACTCTAGAAGGTGCCTTTTGTCACGGAGGCAGACAAGAAATGAATGATCGAGGAGAGTCCCCTTGTGACGGAAGACCCAAACGCGGAAGAACGCGAGTGAGCAGGTAAATCATGCACTCTCGCCAAAGAGGTGGTCCTCTGGACTCCCTGGTGGCCTGCCATCGCGGAATCGTGATCCCACTGGAGGACTTCTTTGCGGAGGTGGTTGGGTACGAAGAGCCGTCCAGGGGGAGTCTCCGGTGGTGGTGGTTCCAGGCTGTGGCTCTGGCGGACTCTCTCTTCTAACCCCCACTGGAGAGGTGACAAGATGATTTGAGGTGGCAAGACAGGCGCGGGGTCCAAGGTGGTGATTTCTTTCTGGTGTTGTCGGGAGATGGCATCAGCTTTCGTGTTCTTAAGACCGGGTCAGTAGGAGAGTTGGAAATTGAAATGTTGAAATGTTGAAACGAACAGTGCCCACCGTGCCTGTCTGGGGTTAAGCTGTTTGGTCTGGCGGATGACGGTGAGGTTCTGGTGGTCGGTCCAGACGGTGAATGGATCACTGCCGCCCTGGAGCCAGTGACGCCACTCCTCCAATGTCCACTTGATGGCCAACAGTTCATGGTCCCCTACCCCGTAACGCTGCTGAGTGGAATTAAATTTCCTCGACAAGAAACTATAAGGATGTAGCTTCTCGTCTAGACCGCGTTGTGAGAGGACCGCTCCTACGCCCACATCGGAAACGTCCACCTCGACAATGAAAGGTTTAGCCGGGTTGGGATAGATGAAGATTGGTGCGGTGGTGAACAGATGACATAGGTGCTGAAAGGCTTTGATGGCTTCTGGGGTGAGATGGAAGTCTTCGCGTGATGGTTTGGTGAGAGCAGTTAGAGGCGCTGCAGTTGCGCTGAAGCCCGGGATGAATCGCCGGTAGAAATTGGCGAACCCCAGAAAACGTTGCAGCTGTTTAAGCGACGTGGGTAGGGGCCACAAGCGCACAGCCTCCAGCTTCTGGGGATCCATGGCCACACCCTGGGAGGATATAACAAAACCAAGGAATGTGGTGGTGTGCTGGTGAAAGGCACATTTCTCCAACTTGCAGAACAACTGGTGGGCCAGCAACCTCCGTGGAACTGCTCGGACATGCTGGGTATGCTCCTCAAGTGTCTTGGAGTAGATTAGAATGTCATCAAAATAGGCCCCGGTAGTCCACACATGGTCGGAGGCCCCCGTCCTTCTTCTTCACAAAGAAGAACCTCACGGCCGCCGGGGAGCTGGAGGGACGAATAGTGCCAGCCCGGAGTCCCTCAGCTACGTACTCCTCCATTGCCTGATGTTCTTTTTGCAGATAGAGAGTACAGGTGGCCGCGGGGAAGTACCGCACCCGGCACGAGGTCGATGGCCAGGTTGTAAGGGCGGTGAGGAGGTAGGGTGGAGGCTCGTCTCTTACTGAAGACCTCGGCCAGGTCGCGGTATGGAGCAGGGACCCCTTCCAACTCCATGTCGGACTCCCCTGAGCACATCCCAGCCTTAGCCTGGAGACAAAGCTCCTGACAGGTCGCCCCCCAGTGGACGATCCGATTAGTGGTCCAGGAAATGAAGGGGTCATGTTTAACAAGCCAGGGGTGTCCTAGGATGATGGGAGGTGAGGTGAGAGTGGTGACGTGAAACTGGATCTTCTCTGAGTGTTGATCGATAATGAGACGGAGTTCCTTGGTGCGACGAGTGACTGGGCTGAAGTTGAGGGGACGACTGTCAATGGCTGTGATGGTAACAGGCCGGGATAACACCTCAGTCTCAATCCCCAACTGGGCAGCATAAGCTTGATCGATGCACCCGAATCAACGAATGCGGTGGTCTCGATCCGTTGGTGGCCCATGAGGATTGATACCAGACCAGATGAAGACCTCCCCCTCCTCACCTGGTCTGGCAGTTTCCCGGACACAAAGAGCAGATTGCCCGATGGTGTTCTGGGGATCCCATGCGTTGGTCCACCCGGAGAGCGAGCTGGATCATGCCCTCCAGGGTGGCCGGCAGCTCATGCACAGCCAACTCGTCCTTGAGACGTTTAGAGAGACCTTCATAGAAGGCTGTGCGGAGCGCCGCGTCGCTCCACTGTGTCTGTACGGAGAGAGTTCTGAATTCGGTGGTGTAACGGTGGTGCTCTGTGCTCGCCTTGGATGACAGTAAGCTATCCATGAGCTTAATGTCTGGTGCTAGACAAACACCTGCTTCCTGCTTAAATACCTGCGTGAGGTTACTTCCGGGTCCTCGTGACCTCACTTGATCCGGTGCGTGTGACACCTTTCAACACTCTAGGAACCACTAGAGCACCTATAAGCTCAAAGAAAACCTAGAAACTCCCTGGAACCAAATAGCATCTCCATCTCCGAATGATCTAAACCAACAACCCAGAACACTCTAGTGCTCTAAAAATGGAATAGCAACACCCAAGCAATCACTCAGAACACCCTAGCAAGCTTGAGCTTAAGCAGAACAGCCTAGTAACTGAATAGCAATACCCTAGCAACCACATACCCCTTTTCAAAATGCCTAGCTTTAAAAAACTCACAGCAACAAAATAAAAAAATAATTAAGCTTTGCACAGGAAACACCACTTACTTTTTCAGAAAGAGTAAAAATCTGGTCCTATATATAATGATGCAAATTCATAGAGACAGAATCATTATCATATATTTTTACAACTAGCAGGTGTCTTTAAATGGTTAGTTGTCAATGCTTTCTCCACTGGATTATTGCACAGTTATGGACATGGATGTTGTTTACTTTCGTGGCTTGGAAAGTAAAGACCATCCATTCAGTATTTATTCTTAATTACTGAGATATGATTCTTGCCAACACTTCCCCTCTCAACCTCTGTAAACACACACAAACACACAAAAGGAATAC
Source organism: Enteromius afrohamiltoni (assembly GCA_034779775.1). Taxonomy (NCBI): domain Eukaryota; kingdom Metazoa; phylum Chordata; class Actinopteri; order Cypriniformes; family Cyprinidae; genus Enteromius; species Enteromius afrohamiltoni. The sequence goes on along the minus strand of JAUYWG010000059.1, from coordinate 10,553,587 downwards.
ACATGTACATGGTTTTACATTGAAATAAAATAAGCGTCTATCAGTAGAGGAATGACCTAATCTTATTCTTTGCCAATAGCCTGAAACACAACTAGTGCTTGAACGCAGACTTTTTGGCAAAACTCCTCCAGACCAAACAAGGAGTGCTAGACAATCTGGGTTTAAAACTCAGCAAGGGGTGGGGAGGGGGATATGGTACCTTTCCAGAAAACCCCCTTGGTTTCTTTACAAAATTTTGACACAAACTGCCAGAATGTATGTATATGCAAGAATCCAACAATCGAACCGGCAGTTACGTACAGGCAGTATTACAACATGCGTAAGGGACCATATAGAGTGATACTTTTGGAGAAGAAACAATTTCATAAAACATGGAAAAAAATGACATTAAATATAACAAATGACTGTCAAGATAGAGGAACATTTTAAGATAGTGAATTATGATACTTACAGCAGCTTTAGCGTAATGTGTGACTCACGCTCCTATTGTCAGATCTTCTGGACGTCATTCAGCCTAAAAGACTGTTTGAAGTTTGAAGTACATTACAATTTATTGCCTATTAAGGAGAGAAACAACTTAACTATGAAAAGGCCAAGGTCCCTATTGAAAGCCTCCATTCTCAGAGGTCACATTGGACCATTAAGGATGCACCATTATTTCAAAAGTCTTCATGATTTAGCCATCAGCATCCCAGTTGGATGTAAAGTCTTTGGGGCTAGAGGGGTTATTAAAAATCGGTGTTGTCAACCTTCAATAATGTGTTCCAATGCACACCCATTCAGTGTTATTTCATCACATACATGATTTCATGTGTTCCTCTGGGACTCATAAGTTAATAACAATAGAGTGATCCCTGGAGCCCAGCCAAATGACTTTAAACCTCAGAAGTGAGCAGTCTTCCTATTTGAATGATTGAATGATGGGTCCGGTCCTTAAATGTTACTTACACCCCCGTAGCTGGAAACAATATATCATGTAATAACCTTATCTGGAGTGATTTCTTACTGCATTTGATTGGATAAAAAAGAAATACTCTCCATGAGAATATCTGGCAGATGTTTCTCTTGGTGAGGTAGATGTTAAGAGAGCGAGAGAGATTTTCTTTCTTCCCCTATTCTCAAATATCTGTCTTTATTTTTTGGCCAATGCTTTGACTCATGTTGGCAGAGGTGGCCCAAATAAATGCACTAGCACCAGTCATTTAGGGGGGCTAGGGGTGCGGTTAGAAAAAACTAAAAAAAAAAACATAACGTACAAGACCCAAGTGTGCTAGTTTCCCTTATTACGTAGTGTTCCTCCATCCTTTCTTTTTTTCTCTCTTTCATATGGACCCCCCACCCCTTATCCTCCTTGTTCAAGACATGGGTGTGCAGTGATTTGCTTTTAGGGGATAAAACCCACAGTTTGGGAGTGGAGAGGGATATTACAGAGCAGGATGGCCTGGAGTAAGGTACCTCTGCTCATGCAAGGATTTCTCCTGCTGGTTCTGTGTAAACCCTCCCTTCAAGGAGGTAAGGTCTTTCCAAACTCACTTGGCTTTTTCTGTCATATTGCATTACAGGTGTACTGCAGTTTTGGCAATAGCATCACACTCTTTTAAATGTAGTTGCATGTTGCTAACAGTGTATGCACTTAGGTTGTACTTTGTTGGCTGTGTACTGAATGTTCTAGTTTCAGGTAAAGGGTGGATTGTAAAAAGTACGAAAGTTTAATTAAAAATGCTGTATTGAGTGTTTTGCAGGATCGTTGCAGGATGATCTGTGTCAGTGAAATTTGACCCAGGGCTTGTTCCTGCAAAATGTTAAAATTTTTATATTAAAAAATACATGATGGCGAGGAAACATAGCTTACTTGTAGTTTGGTAAAGTTACAAGCTGTGCATTTAAAATTATCTGAGATAGCATTTTATATTACTATTACTATTAATATTTTGTTTATTTTTATTATTGGGTACAAATACATATCTGTGAAGTATGTAGCATATCAGTGAAACAAAGTTTTTAATTTAATTGTTAAGTTTAATTTGATACAATCACAAATAGTACTCAATAAAACCAGATGGATTTTGATTAAAATAAATTTAATTCTTTTAGGGATTTGAAGTCACTGTTTATGTTTATGGAAATGGTTTCCACTTGCCATCTTTTAGTCATGTAGAAGGAATGATCTGAGAAATTCTAATCCAGATCATTACATCCATATACAAACAACCTACAAGCATTTCCCAGTGGGTTTGTAGATCAGAGGACTTCAGCTTTTTAGTTTTAAGCTCTTGAAAGAGGTCATGTATAGGATGTTGTTCTTCATCTATATCACATCCATTCTTTGTTCCCCTATGCCTCCAAAGCTTAAACAGCAAGGGAGGAGGATAGGGAAATTCATGTGGTAATGCATTTGGGGCTGTTTGAGGCTACACATGAAACACTAGATAAAAGATTAGTTAGAACCCCTGGGTATGTGGCATCATCACTGAATAAAGGACAAGAATGGTTCTCATAAACTGCTAATGTGTTGCAGGAGTTAGATCCTAATATTCATCGTTGTCAAATAAAATATGGGTTTGCAGTGCAAACAGTGATGTTCATAGAAATTTGGTAATATCTACTATATATATTCTATATGTAATGTAATGTTTTAGAAAATATTATCTTCATTCTCCTCTAATAAAAACATACAACAAAACACTTCCTTATTTTTTTTTACTTGGAATGCTATCATGAACATTAATAAAACAATTTATTTAATGTTCACTTTCTCTTTCAGGAATCTACATACCAGCTGGTGCAGGGGGAGGAGCTGGAACTGGATTAGGGGGTGGTCTTGGAACTGGAGCTGGACTTGGTGCTGGAACAGGTCCAGGAGGAGGATTTGGTGCTGGAATCGGAAGTGTTGGTCCAGGAGTTGGTCCTGGAGGAGTTGGAACAGGATTAGTTCCAGGTGGTCTTGGAATTGGGCCAGGAACTGGAATCAGACCTGGAACTGGTGATAATTTACATTGATTCTTAAGCATTTCACATGCAATTATTATGCATAGCTACATGTTTACTACATGATTACTATAACATGTGTTATAGTAATCTTTAATAAATGAGCAACAAAGAATTTTGTATTGTGCATTATATAATGCATTGTATTATGTATCTAATATAATAATTTAATTTATTTACTTATTTCCTTACTTACCAGGAGTTGGAGGAATACCTGGATTCAAACCAGGAAAGACAGGAGGCAAGTGGCTAAATTTCTTGTGAGTAGTCATTTTAAGTTTGATTAAATTAATATTTATTAATTTATTCTCTAACTTGTAATAGGCTTTGGAGGTGTTGGTCCTGGGGGGCAAGGTGCTGGACTGGGTGCTGGAGGCCTTGGGGGAGCTGGGCCTGGTGCTGGAGGTCTAGGGGGACTTGGGTCTGGAGGTGCAGGACTGGGGGGATTTGGTCTTGGTGGTGCAGGGCTTGGTACAGGAGGACTTGGTACGGGTGGATTAGGCACCGGAGGCCTCGGAACAGGTTGATGAAATTTTATTTTTCATATTATTAATTTATGTACCATAAACTGTAATTGGCATAATTATCATTTTGTAATTAACATAATTACCTGTTTGGGAGGCACAAAATGATTTAATGAATTTGATCTTTTCCACAGGGTCTTTCGTCAAGCCACCTAAAACAGGTGCGATGTAACATATGCTAAGTTGGTATTACATTTAAAAATAAATATTGGCGGAGACATTGCCTTTATCAGATGAGAAATTCCTTGTGTCAACACAGGAGGATATGGAGGTCTACCAGGAATTAGACCAGGTGGTACAGGTGTTGGTCCTGGAGGAGTTGGCCCAGGAGGCATTTTGCCAGGAGGAATAGGACCTGGTGGCATAGGACCTGGTGGCACTGGTGCCATAGGAACTGGACCAGGAAGTGTCGGACTTGGAGGAACTGGTGCTGGTGTTGGAACTGGAGGCCTTGGAGCAGGTAATATTTCTCAGAATGTAATTTTACATTCTAATTTTACTAATAAGCAATCAAACTTGACTGAACTTGTTAAGGTTCTGCTAGGAATTGTAGAATATTTAAATGGTTAGACTGAGATTGATCTCAAGCACTTTTTATTTCACCTTACTTTATTTGTCTGTAGGTGCAGGTGGCAAACCCCCTAAACCAGGTAAATGGAAGAAAACTGCAGTCAGTAAAGTGTTTACATTAATTTGGAGTAAATTATGGTGTAATTTTAATTTTTTAGGGAACTATTTCTTTAAATAAAACAATGTATTGGTTTGATTAAGACTTGCATGGGTCTTGTAACATACAAACAGGTTATGGGGGTATTGGAGGACTTGGTGGCCTTGGACTCAGGCCAGGAGGCGCTGGCCTTGGAGGTGTAGTACCGGGTGGCTTCGGTGTTGGTCTTGGAACTGGTGGCATTGGCACAGGAATACCTGGACAAGGTAAAGAAACTCCATTGTAGTTAAACCTTTTTATGCAATCTTTTATTGTGATGTTTCTTATAACAGAGAATTCTATAATTAATTTTGTCAGGTGTGGCCACTGGTGTGGGAGGGTTTGGCCCTGGTGGAGCTGGTCCAGTAGGAGCTGGAAGAGGTTAGAAGTTGAAACAAATGCTAATTAGTACATATGGATATTTAAAAGCTTTATTCTAAATATCTTAAATTTTGAGTAGTACTGTTTTTTTTCCTTTCTTGCTTCTAGGTGTTGGAGGAAAACCACCCAAAATAGGTAGATTTAAAATACAATCTGGTACAATCTGTAAAATGCAGTGTTTCATCTTTACAAAGAAATTTTATGGTGGCATCACTCTAAATATTGACATATTATTTTCAGGTTATGGAGGTCTTGGTGGTTATGGCCCAGGAGGTGTCAGCACGGGAGGTATAGGGCCTGGTGGCATTGTCCCTGGTGGTGTTGGACCAGGTGGCATTATCCCTGGTGGTGTTGGACCAGGTGGTATTGTCCCTGGTGGTGTTGGACCAGGTGGCGTCAGGCCAGGTGGCATTGTCCCTGGTGGTGTTGGACCAGGTGGTGTTGTCCCTGGTGGTGTTGGACCAGGTGGCGTTGTCCCTGGTGGTGTTGGTCCAGGTATCTTTAGTCCAGGTAAGCATCTTTTTAAACAACAGTAGATGTGACAAGAGTATTTTATTACTGCCTTTGTGATTCTGTTCATAGCACAATTTGATAAAAAAACAAAACAAATTTGCCTTATCACAGGAGCAGGCAGAAAACCTGGGAAACCAGGTATGACCGGAATTTAAGTGTTCTGCAACTACAATACAGAAAGTGCATGAACAATTAAATTCTATTGTTTTTGTTGTGAACATCACTATGTCCTATTAATTCTTATAGCTATTGCAGTAAGAAATTATTATATTGTCAGTGGTTTAAAATGCATTTACCTTAGATGGTGTAAATTTAGGTTATGGAGGGCCTGGGGGGTTTGGTGGTGGAGCGTTTGGAACAGGAAGTCTTGGAGCAGGTGCAATTCCACTTACACCTGGAGGTGCTGGAACAGGCTATCCATCAGGTGGTAAGAATATGCTTCCTTTCCTCCTTTCTTGAAGTCATGCTATAACATAATTAACAATAAAAAGTAATACATTTAAAGATGACTAGTTAATAGTGAATTTTTATGTGGGTGTATTATATAGGAATATTATCTGCTGCTTTAAAAATGGAATTTGTCTTTAGGTAGCTATAGTGGATATGGTACTTATCCTGGAGCTGGAACTGGTCAAAAACCACCAAAACCAGGTAAAGCTAGATCTATGGACATGAGTATTAGCTTAAATGAATGTGTCAAACTTGATTACACTTTAAAAAAAAAAAACATAAACATATTTAAATTGTATGCTGGAATTGATGAAATAGGAATTGGACCTGGAGGTGTAGGAATTGGTCCAGGCGGCACAGGATTTAGACCTGGGGGTGTGGGAGTTCTGCCCGGAGGTGTAGGAATTGGACCAGGAGGCACAGGAATTGGAACAGGAGGTGCAGGACTTGGACCAGGTGGCACAGGAATTGGACCAGGTGGTACAGGAATTGGAACAGGAGGTGCAGGACTTGGACCAGGTGGCGCAGGAATTGGACCAGGTGGCGCAGGAATTGGACCAGGTGGTGCAGGAATTCGTCCAGGTGGAGCTGGAGTTGGACCTGGAGGTGTAGGAATTGGACCTGGTGGCACTGGAACTGGAATAGGAGGAGCAGGAGTTGCACCTGGTGGAGGTAGGTTTTGAGGGGCATAACTGTAAAGCTACTGCTCTTTGCAGTCGCTTGCAACCTTTAATTTTTTCATCTTTCCAATCATTATGGCTCCTAGTACCTTTTCTCCCTCAAACTGGCTTACCAGGATCTGGAACAGGAGCTGGGGGAAAAGTTGGAAAGATTGGGAAGGCACCAGTGCCAGGTAACTGTGTTTATTAATGAAGCTCCCGTTTTGCTGGAATATTTTTTAATCAAATGATGGACAAGAAATATTTTTTCTTTTTTTTCTTTCTCCAAACAAACAAGGTATTGGGATTCCTGGGCTATACCAAGGGGGTATGGTTCCTGGACAAGGTGGGTGACTTAATTATTTGACATTATTTATAATAATAGCAATTAATTAAGTAACTGTAAGCCAAACCCTAATCCTAACCCTAACCATACAGTAAGTACATGTAGTTCATATTTCTCAGTACTTATATGATTATTCCACTTCAACAAGGACACCTTAAAACAGGGGTGCCTAATCCTGCTGCTGGCGATAAACTGTCCTGTAAATTTCAGGTCAAACTTCAATCAAACACACACACACCTGAAGTATCTAATTAAGGCCTTCAGGATCACTTAGAAATTAAAGGCAGGTGTGTTTGATAAGAGTTGGAGCTGAACTTTGCAGGACAACCGAACGCCGGAAACAGGATTGGGCAACCCTGCCTTAAAATAAAGTGTAACAAAATATTTGTGCAGATATGGCATTTACATTTTTGTTTTTATATGTAGGATTTGGCGGTAGAGGCATTCTGCCAGGTGTAGCCACAGGATCTCAAACTGGTAAGACCTATGTGGTTTATACAGTAGCTTTATAATGTATAGCTTTGTCCAGCAATTCAAATATTTTATGGGTTTCTCTCGTCTATTTTGTTGTTTATAGGACAGCTTGGTCAAGGTGCACTTGGAGCTATTGGTAAAATAAGTTACTGAAAAAAATTGTCCTTTCAATAAAAAGTCTAAAAACTACTTCTAACAGAGCTCACTTATCTTTTCTCTTGCAGGAGGCCGTGGAGGATTTGGTCAACAAATACCAGGCGTGTTCCGTGGATATCCTCTTATATCACCAAAGTCTGGAGGTAGCATTCATTTAAAATTCTGTCCCTTTATCCATTGTAGTTATTTACATTTTAGATTAACCAACATTAATTAAATCTGTTAGCCAATTACATAAGCTTCTCGTTATTTAAATCAAGTTATTTGCTATATGTTCACAGAGTTTTAGAGTACTTGTGGACATTTACTTTGTTACTACATTTAAGGTACAAGTGCTGCAAAGTCTCAGGCTAAAGCTGCCAAGTACGGTAAGTCATGCAGAAAAACAAAAAAGACTCTCTTAGGAACAAGCATTTCAATACATGTCTAAATGACAATCTTGAATTTGCTGATTCTCCCTGCAGGGGCTGGTGGTGTTCCGGGTCTCGGTGGTGGCCTTGGTATAGGGGGTATACCTGGTGCAGGAGGTGTTCCAGGCATTGGTGGTATACCAGGTGCAGGTGGTGTGCCAGGCATAGGTGCTGTACCTGGTGCAGGTGGTGTTCCAGGCATAGGTGGCGTACCTGGTGGTGCAGGTGGTGTTCCAGGCATAGGTGGTGTACCTGGCGCAGGCAGTTTGCCAGGAATAGGCAGTGTTCCAGGTGCAGTTGGTGTTCCAGGTGTTGGAGTCATTCCTGGAGCTAGTGGTGGAACTCCTGGTGTCCTATATCCGGGAACTGTTGGTTCCTATCCTGGGGGTAAATTTATGATTTATTTCAAATAGAGAAATGTTTCAGGATTATCTAAGACACTGAAATTTGCTCAAGTCATATAATATCCATAAATCTCATTCATCCATCGTCTCTCATTAGGAGCTGGGGCAAAAGCTCGAAAATATGGTAAGAAAACGTCTAGATTCATGTTATATATAAATTACCTGGCTGACAAAAAAACCCTGACAATAAATATAGGAAATCCAAATGTTAAATGGTTAGCCTTGTAAAAATAAGTTAAAAAGTAAGATTAAACATAATAGTTTTTTCTGGATTTTACGTTTATCATGCAGCATATATAAAAACAGAGTTTCTATCCAAATTTCTATCCATTTTGGGTTGTTTATTTTCCAGCTTCCGGGATAGGAACTGGTGTACTTCCTGGTTCTGGCTTGGGAGTAGGTGGCATTGGAGCTGGAGGACTTCCTGGTTCTGGTTTGGGCGTGGGTGGTCTTGGAGCTGGAGCACTTCCTGGTTCTGGTTTGGGTGGCATTGGAGCTGGAGGACTTCCTGGTTCTGGTTTGGGAGTTGGTGGTCTTGGCACTGGTGTAATCCCTGGCCTTGGAGTTGTTCCTGAAGGTATCCTGAAAATTACTGTGTTTTGTTTTTCAAAGTTATTATTATTAACAGCACAATGATGTCTACTATCCTGCCATATTTTAGGATATGCTGCAGCCAAAGCAAGAAAATATGGTACGACTTTACATTTTACAATGAAATACTGATCTTGTTATTGGCAAATCAACATTTATGTCATTATAATAGTGTTCACAGTGTTCAGAAATATACAATTTTGCTCTAGCACAGGGATAGCCAACCCTGCTCCCGGGGAGTTACAGTTCCTTAACCCTGACCCTAATCAAACACACCTAAACCAAGGTGCTGAGAATTACCTAAAAATTGCAGGAAGTTGTGTCTGAACAGGGTTTTTAATTTATATTTCCATCCCAAAGATAAGACTTCCAGATTTAATTTTTGGCACTTTTTATAGTTAAAAATGAAAATTCACAGTAACAGACACTTAAAGAAATGAAAGACATTGATATTTCCGGATAAATCTTTGTAGCTCAGCTTGGACGTCCTGGTTGGACATTAGGTACTGGAGGTTTGCCAGGTGGTTTGTCTGGTGTTGGACTTGGTGGACTACCTGGTGGAGGTCTTGGGATTGGTGGACAACCTGGAGGCGGAGTTGGAGGGCTACCTGGAGGCGGACTTGGTGGACTGCCTGGTGGTGGAATTGGTGGTGTTCCTGGAGGTGGCACTGGAGGACTCCCTGGCTCTGGAACTGGTATCAAATTATACAATCATATTGTACAACATAAAGTTTACAGTGAAGATTTTAGGTAATATTTAATATTAAATATTCTGATGCTTTACAGGATATGCAGAGGCGAAAGCTCGTAAATATGGTAAAACAACCTTAAATACAGTGTTTCAACACACTGCTCTGTAAAACAAATTATGTTGGTTTTATCGATAGCATTTATTATACAAACTTTACTTAGCTTACAGCCTTAAATATTATTTAATTTTTCTAGGTCTGCTTGGTGGAGGTGCTGGGTTAGGCCTAGGCACTGGATTATCTTCAGGTACTCCAGGTGGATTACCAGGCACTGGTGTCAGACCAGTTGGGGCAGGGATTATACCAGGTACTGGAGCTGGACAAGGAGTTGTTCCTGGAGTGGGAGGTGTACCGGGTGGGGGGCTTGGACCTGGTAGTGTTCCTGGAAGTGCATTTGGACCTGGAGGTAAAATATTATTTCTAAAGATTTCAAACTCTTCTAAAAAATATTGACTATGTAAAGCTGCTCTTAAACAATTACAGTGGGTACAGAAAGTATTCAGACACCATTCAGTTTTTCACTCTGTTATATTTCAGAGTGATTTAAGTAAATGTTTTTTCCCTCATTAATGTACACACAGCAGATTTATTAAAAAAGAAAAACTGAAATATTACATGGTGCTGTCCATTTCTTTCTATCATTATTGAGATGGATACATCTTCATTTGAGTCCAGCTGTGTTTGATTTTACTGATTGGACTTGATTAGGAAAGCCATACACCTGTCTATATAAGACCTTACAGCTCACAATGCATGTCAGAGCAAATGAGAATCATGAGGTCAAAAGAACTGCTTGAAGAGCTCAGAGACAGAATTGTGGCAAGTCACAGATCTGGCCAAGGTTAAAAAAAAATTCTGCTGCACTTAAGGTTCCTGAGAGCACAGTGGCCTCCATAATCCTTAAATAGAAGACATTTGGGACTACCAGAACCCTTTCTAGAGCTGGCCGTACAGCCAAACTGAGCTATCGGTGGAGAAATGCCTTGGTGAGAGAGGTAAAGAAGAACCCAAAGATCACTGTGGCTGAGCTCCAGAGATGCAGTTGGGAGAGTGGCCGGACTGAAGCTTCTCCTCAATGCAAGACACATGAAAGCCCACATGGAGTTTGCTAAAAAACACCTGAAGGACTTCAAGATTGTGAGAAATAAGATTATCTGGTCTGCTGAGACCATTATAGAACTTTTTGGCCTTAATTCTAAGCAGTATGTGTGTATAAAACCAGGCACTGCTCATCACCTGTCCAATACAGTCCCAACGGTGAAGCATGGTGGTGGCAGGGGTGTTTTTCAGCTGCAGGGACAGGACGACTGGTTGCAATTGAGGGAAAGATGTACAGGGATATCCTGGACCAAAACGTGAAAGAAAGAGTGCTCAGGACATCAGATTGGGCGAAGGTTTACCTTCCAACAAGACAATGACCCTAAGCACACAGCTAAAATAACAAATGGCTTTGTGATTGTTCTTGAATGGCCCAGCCAGAGCCCTTACCTAAACCCAATTGAGCTTCAATTGAAAATTAAATTAAATTCAATTGAAAATTCAATTAAAAATGGCTGTCCACCAACGTTTGCCATCCAACCTGACAAAACTGGAGAGGATCTGCAAGGAGTCAAGACTTGTTGCATCTTTCCCAAAAAGACTCATGGCTGTATTAGATCAAAAAGGTGTTTTTACTAAATACTGAGCAAAGGGTCTGAATACTTTAGACCATGTGATATTTCAGTTTTTCTTTTTTAATAAATCTGCAAAAATGGCAACAATTCTGTTTTGCTGAATTTGCTCAATATGGGGTGCTGTGTGTACATAAATGAGGAAAAAAAATAACTTAAATGATTTTAGCAAATGGCTGCAATATAACAAAGAGGGTCTTAATACTTTCCGTACCCAATGTATATAAAACACTATAAAAAAAAAATTTACTTGACTTGTGCATCTTTCCTTAGAATGTAGTTTACTCTCATGTACTGTTGTAGTATATTTTTAAAGAAGAGAAAAAGAAAGGGAAGCAGAGTTGCTATAACCACCATAACACTTTATGGCCCATATTCATTGCTGTATTTGCCCTCAACAATGTTTTACATAATATTCTTTATATACTTAAGTGCAAGCCACATTTCTGTGCAACCGCATATTGAATTTCTTTTAGACAGTTTAGAAATAATGTACAAGTTACATAATTAGTTTTGCACAAACTCGAGGACAGACAGGCACTAATAACTTACCAACCATAATAATGCAGTGACATAATTATAGCTTCAACCTTTTTTAGAGTTTAATTAAACCCTGGCCAATCTGGAAACCTAAGTAGCATGTCTAGTCAAGTATATCCCAAGATAACCTTTCTTTTGGTTGACTAAATTTAGCTATTGCATTCTTGAGCACATTTTAAAGTCTCATCCATTCTTCAAGTGGATAACCATATCATTCAAGCACACAGTAATATAGGTTTAGTTTGGTTAGAGCACAATGATGATTATCTACCAGATGCTGATTTTAAGCATAAGTAGTATTTTTTTTTACTCTGCTCTTCTTTCTCTGTAGCTCACCATTGTGAACTAATGTCTCATAACTCTGGTCTGGCCCAAGGTTTTTTGAGGTGAAGTTTCATGAAGTTGTTAGACTAGAGTATTTCTATCAGCAGATGAAGAGAAGTAAAGATTGAATCATTAGAGGTCCCCATTAAAGCGCAAGCTATAAAGATATTGCTGTGCTCATATTAAAGGCTTTGCAGAAATATGATGTTTAAAGTTTCATAAAAAGAACTGTACATAGCTTTAACCACTGCTAAATTATATAATATTGACCTTTTTTTAGGATACGCTGGGGCCAAAGCTCGCAAATATGGTATGGTGAAGTTAAATAACCTCTAAATTGTAGTATACATGTAGAAAACTACAAATTATAAATTACATTTTATTTTTGCATTTCGCAAAAAAGGTATTACTGGTGGAGCTGGTGGAACAGGAGGACTTGGAGGGTCACTTGGTAGTGGAACAGTGTCAGGTGTTGGAGGAATTGGACCTGGGGGGGCACCAATTGGTGGTTATGGACCAGGAGGAGCACCAATCAGTGGCTACGGACCTGGAGGAGTGCCTGTAGGTGGTTATGGGCCAGGAGGAGTACCTTCTGGAGGATATGGTCCTGGCTCTGGAGGTATGCTGACAAACATTTTATTACATATCCACTTAATGCTTTCTGTTTGTTTTAATGTCTACATTAATACTTTGTATTCAATGCAGCATATCCTGGTGGATCAAAGGCTCTAAAATATGGTAGGACATTGTGAATTCATTATGCCATCTTTTTATTTATAATATGGTATGAACACTTTTTCAATTATTTGTGTAGGTCCTGGTGGTAGTGGAGGAGCTACAGGACTTGGTCTGCAGGGTCAGATAGGAACTGGTCCAGCGGGAGGATTTGGCACAGGGGCGGGGCCAGTTGGTGGTTATGGTCCAGGGACTGTAGGAGGTCCCGGGTCTGGATTTGCTGGAGCAGGAAGCAGAGGAGGACTTGGGCCTGGGTATGGAACAGGTGCTGGAGGTAATTTAAACCAGTCTGAGTAAGTCATTTACACAGGAAAAAAAAATCTGTTCAAAAAATTCAACTTATCTTTTAAGTAATTGTATGTGATGTCTGATAGGATATGGACCTGGATCAAAAGCAGCTAAATATGGCAAGTTGAAACACACAACGTATACTTACACGTATATTACAAGTGGCTTTTGATCATTTAATAATATACAGTACATTCAAATTGTAAAATAATATATTTTATGAATATAATGATGAAACAGTTTAATATTAATTTATGTATTTTATGTTCATTACTAATATTTATTAACAGAGCCTAAACCTATGCATATCTTACAGGTTTACCTGGATCTGGAGGTGTCTTGGGAGCAGGAGGTGTACCGGGAGCTGGAACTGGATTGGTAGGAGGCCTTGGAGGTATGTAAAGCAATTTGACATGCAACAGTTTTTTTTTTTAAAGGGACACTTTACTTGTACCAAAACTACATGACTTTCTTTCTTCAGTTGAACATTTGTGCATAATACATACTTGTCTTTTTTAGTTCTGCCTGGAGGTCTTGGGACTGGTGTTGGATATGGAGGTAAAGTTTTAAAAACTGCCATTAGATATTAAATACTAATTACTAAAATTGAAATACGTAATCTAAGCATTGGTGGGTGAACCTGCTGTTTTGTTCATTTAATTTCTTAAGGGTATGGAGGGGCACAAAAACCACCTAAATATGGTAAAGCATTTCTGGTACTTAATTTAAATACAATAAAAATATTGCATGTATTCAGAGTAAGATTTGACCGCATGCATTCCATCTAGGACAACCAGCTGGTGGGGCTGGAAGTGTGTTGGGTGGGTTGGTACCAGCAACTGGTGGAACTGGGGCCGCAGGAACCGGAATTGGAACTGGTGATGATAACTGCTAAAAGTGGACTAAATAACAGTTAATAGATGCAGATAAGAATTTGTTTACATGCTCAGCGTTACATCACAGGTGGTGTAGGTGGGGCTGGAGGCACACCAGTTTCAGGAACCAAGCCAGACAAATATGGTTAGTTGGTGTTATAGTCTAATTATCCATATCTCCAGTAAAATATTGCTATTCTAATTTTCAATTTAAAACCGGTGTACCAGGTATAATAGGAGGAACAGCAATTCCAGGAAGTACAGCTGCTACCGGCACAGATCGTAGAGAAGGACCTAAACCTGGAGTTGATGGAGGTAATGCAGTTCATTTGGAATATTAAGAGACAAATATGTAATGTCTATAATAGCAGGCCATAATAACAGTCTTACCTGTTCTTAACCTTTTCCATGTTAGTGATTGGCAGTCCTGATGGTGCAACCCGTGGGGCTGGAGAAGGTCAAGGTAGGTCAAGGTTTTACTATATAGATATCTATTATTAATCATTATTTATTCATAATTTGTTAATTTGTTTGTTCCTGCATTTTAACTTTAACATTTGAACACACAGGTGGAACAAAAGCTCCCAAGACTGGTAAGAAAAGTTTATTTTTTCTCTTTCTTTCTTTCGTTTTTTTTTTTTTTTTTTTTTTTTACATCCCATCTGATCCCATCAACTAGGATAAAACAGCTGTCCCTTTGACAATGCAAGACAAAAAATGAACAGGCATTTTCACCTTTTAGCCACCAGTTTTATTTTGTGATTATTTCAGAATCTGGCGGACCAATAGAGGGATCAGGTGGGTCTATTAGAGGTGGTATTTTAAGTTGGATTTCCAACTTTTTAAAAGGATAGAAATTGAGCAGCATGTAATCTTTTTCAGGTGTTACTGGTGGGTCCACTGATGCTGATGGACTTGATGGGGTTGCTGGGACAGGAATACCCATCTTAGCTGGAGAAAGACAAGGTAGACCCTTCTCTTTTATTGAGCTTGTAGACATTGTGACAAGCAGTTTGCCATCTATTTCTGTCAGTGTGTTTTCTTTTTGTAGCTCACATTTAATCTAGAATGACTGTAACTGCACTATACATTGAGGGGCAGTTTCCCAAACAGGGTTTAAGACTAGTCCTAGATTCAAATAAATGTTAAGAGCTGTCTAAACTGGAAAAAGCTTGCACTGAGATATCTTAAAATACATTATTGTGATTGTTTGGTCTTAAAATGCTCACAGATAATGCATTTTTGCAAGACATGTTTCTAAAAATGAATCTATCTTTCTTAAATGTCCTAAATTAGCAAAGGTCTAGTCCTGGCTTAATCTAATCCCTATCCGGGAAACCGGTCCTGAGTGTTTATGTATACTATTTTTAGGTTATAGAGCTTTAGTTTAAAGTTTGAAGCATGGTAAATATTAAATTGCACCGTAAAACCATGCTTTAATTATCTTTAACATTAAACCGATAAGGGGAAAGAGCAGGTACTTGACGGGTTTTAAGGTGCCAGGTCCTGGCTCTTATACCTTCCACACTTAATTTTTATGATAGGCTACTTGTATATTTTGCCAGAATATTCTTTAAAAATGTTGCTTTTTGGTCCATAGAAGGAAGAAGGCCATTCAGATTTTGGAGTAAACTGTGACAGGACTTGTACTATTAATATTATTAGTAGTACCAGTGGTACAACTACTGGCAGAACTATTATTTAAGGAAGCATAATTATATTTGAATTATTATCATTGCCATCGTTGTACTATGTAACAGCTGGTTATTCATGAAAACCATAATATAGCCTAGCAAAATCACATAACACAAATCATTTTCAGAAATACATATTAAAATGCATTGCATGGTCAGAATGATTTGAGGAGATATTTGTCAACACAAAATTACGAATAACTTTTTGTTTATGTTTTAGGTGTCTTTGGAACTGTACCAGGTTTGTATTTAGCTAATATTTGTACTATTTGTACTCATTTATTATGACAATTAGTTTTTACCTTATCGACGTTCTCCCCTTTTAGGTGCAACAGGGGTGCCACGACCAGAGAGTAAGATCTGTCTTCGTAACCTGACACTGACCTCACTTGAGAAAACCAAATTCAAGATTATGCTCCGTTTCTTATTGTAGTTGTCGGTAGTGGTAGGAGTTACTAGCTAATGTTACGGCTCCTTCTAGTGGTGGAGAAATATCTTGCATTCCAGGTGAAAATCCTCTTCAAGCATACCACAAATGGTAACTAAATACATTATTTAAATACAAAGGTAGTGTATTAAAAGTGCATTTTAGTTACATTTATATTTTGTCATACTCAGATGTTCTTATTCAAAGTGACTTACAATTTGGGAATACATAAAGCAATTCACCTTAAAGAGGCAAACAAACAAAGTTTCAGGCATTGTTTAGATACGTACAAGCTAGAAAGGGAAGGAATAAGTAAAGTTTTTATTTATTTATAAAGAATAATTTTTAGAATATTAAGTGCAAAATTAGTTAGCAAAAATAGAGCACTTTTCGTACATTAAGGAAGGGCTCTTTTTTCACCTGGGTGTGGTTGTAGTAGCTAAAATAAAACAAACTCTTTTGAAATGTAATGAGCTTGTGACTACTTTTTAATGCAAATATATTTTGTATTTAAAATTCACTAAATAATCTGTGAAGACATCTTTTATAACTTTTTTTCCAGCGACTCAAGGTTAGTCAGGCAGATACAAAGAATAAGCATTTTTAGAATGGAATTTAGAATTTCTCAGTTTATATGAAAATAAGGTTTGTGGTTGCTTTAAGATGCTTTAATGCTTTTATGTTCAAGTATGACTGAATCACTTTAAATAATATTGTTCTTCCTTAGGAGTTGGTGATAGTGGAACACTACCAGGAGCCAAACCACTAAAGCCCCCAGGTACTTCCTGCTATTCACTGTACTCTTGCTGTCTGTATTTGGTCAAGCAAAGCAGGCGCATTTTTTACTTGCAACAAGATTTATTTTATTGTTCTTGCTGCAGGTATTGGAGGTGGAGCCATTGTTGGACGTGGAGATACTCCAGGAACTATTGAAGGAGGACCTGGAAGTGTAGGCGGTGGTCCAGGTGGGGTTGGTGGAGTTCCAGGAGGAGTTGGTGGAGTTCCAGGAGGAGTTGGTGGAGTTCCAGGGGGAGTTGGTGGAGTTCCAGGAGGAGTTTCAGGGGGAGCTGGTGGAGTCCCAGGTGGAGTTGGTGGAGTCCCAGGAGGAGTTGGTGGAGTTCCAGGAGGAATCGGAGGAGGAGTAAAACCCCCTAAATGTGATTTACCATGGAAATCTTGATTTGTAATATGACTGTTAGCTTTTCTTCTGTTTTCAAAACGGGGACTATAACACAATCAATGTGTTGCTTCTAGTTTACAGCGGTACGGGTGGAACTGGAGCTCTTGGAGTTGGAGGTGTAGGTGGGACTGGTCCAGCTGGAACAGGAGGAGCTGGACTTCTGCCTGGAGGGGGTGGTTTTCTACCAGGAGGTGGAGATGAATAAAGTGTACTTATTTACATAAGAATGTAATTAGCGTGTGCTTTAACTTGTGGATTTGTAAATCTATTGTAGGTTATGGAGGAGCAGGAGGTTTAGGAGCCGGTGGGATCCAACCAGGGACTGGTAAATATTTTTCAGATCAAAATAAAACACCACATTCCTGATATATTGTTCCTGATATGCAGGTATTGTTTTCCTGAGAATTTTATGTTTCATTTTTTGCAGGCCTCAGGTTTCCCAGTGGGGCTGCAGTGGGCAGCAAACAAGGAAAAGGTACCAGAAAACATTTCTGCTAATCCACAATTCTTATAATGAAGATATAGTTTGGTTGTATTTTACACACTGAACTGGAAAGACTGGGAAATAACTAATTCTTTATTTTGATGAAAGTTTACGGGGCAGCAGGCACACTTGGTGGGCTTGGAGGCCCAGGTGGATATGGAACAGGACCTGGTGGCTATGGAGGTGGTCCAGGTGGTTACGGTGGTGCTGGTGGACTTGGTGGCCCTGGAATTGGTGGTAAGTTTCTGAAGTGCTATTTGGGTATTTACACATCTCATATTCCTTCCACAATTTAAAAAAGGCTTAATTGGTGTAACCTGGAACACTGGGTAATGTGGGACACCCAAAGAGCTTATATGTATATTCCTTTTAACAATGCAAGAGAAATCACCAACATTTTAAGTTGAAGATTCAGTTTTTGATAGTGTAACCAAAGAAATGACATTTTTACTTCTGAAATTTAGATAATCACTGATACTTTTTTACATTTATTTTTTTAGGGCTTGGTTATGGTCCTGGTGCAGTAAAACCACCTAAAAGTATGTAAAACCCATCTAATCAGCACCTTGTGCTACAATAACCTATCCTTTGTAGATTAGACAAAATTTTTAAACACAAATGTTTGTTTCTGTTTTTTTCTTTGCGTTATCAGGCTATGGAGGAGCTGGAACATTGGGTGGGGCTGGAAGAGGAGTGATCGGGGGAGGTCTTGGTGGTGGTCTGGGAGTAGGACCAGGAGGGGCTGGAGGTCTTGGTGGTGGTCTAGGAGTAGGACCAGGAGGTCTTGGTGGTGGTCTGGGAGTAGGACCAGGAGGGGCTGGAGGTCTTGGTGGTGGTCTAGGAGCAGGACCAGGAGGGGCTGGAGGTCTTGGTGGTGGTCTAGGAGTAGGACCAGGAGGGGCTGGAGGTCTTGGTGGTGGTCTAGGAGCAGGACCAGGAGGTGTTGGAGGACTGGGTGGAGGTATCATGTGACATTAAACATAAGTTTTTTGCCAGTAGTGCAATAAGATTTGATGAAATTTGTCCACGGTTAGAACAGATGACATAAAATTAAAATCTGATTATTAGTATATAAACAACAAGGTCTATTGCAAATACCACAATGCATTAAATACTGAAATATCCTTGTGCATCTTAAATTACATTAACTATACATATGTGCCGTAAATAATTAATGAGTTCGTGCTTTCTTATGATGTCAATTTTATTTACAATGAAGCCGTATTTGGCATGCTGTCCAGAGGGTGAGCCTGGAGGTCGGCGAACACCGAGCCCTAGTTATTTGAGCTGAGCTCGGTGTCTGGCTTGAACTCCGCTTTCCCCCCGGCAGGAAGACACAGAATGAGGTGGAGGAGGGATGCGTAATGAAATGTGGAAGGGAAGGAAGCAAGCTTATTTAAGGGGATAGCTTATGGTTTTGATTGGAGGAGATGGAATTAGATTGATTAGGAAACACAGTTCCAGCCACAGCTAATCATGCGTAAGCACTGCCCTCAAAATTTGTTTATCAACAGCACTTGATATTGAGGATTTATTTCTTTGTTTGTTTTAGGTTTAGGTGCCAGATATCCAGGTGGTGGCCTGGGAGCTGGAGCTGTGAAACCTGGAAAATCAGGTTCTTGTGTTTTAAAATATCATTATAATTATGACTTACTAATACTATCATTTACATTAACTTGCACTTGTAGTGTTCTTCACATCTTAAATAAAACTGTATATTAAAAATATTTTTGGAGATATGATACGAATGAAATAAATTACCACTTATGTGTACTTAAAGGTAGTATGCCTTCTTCACGTTGTTTCGAAGCACACTTTTAAAAAGTACACTTTGCAATAATGTTTTTTTTTATTACATTTGAAATACTACATGATAAATACTAATATATATATATATATTTAGCGAATTCCGACTTATTAAATAGTCATTAAATAACCAATAGTAAGCATGTTTGGCGTACTGACCGGGGAGCAGACAGAGAGCCCCGCAGACCCCGAGCCCTAGGGGATTAACCCCTAGAAGGCGGAGTGATGCAAAGAACGAAGATACGAAGAAGAGGAAATTGGCGTTATTTAAGGGGATGTTTTTAACTCTGATAGGGTAATTAGGTAATAGGGAGATAGGCAGCAGCTGGTTAATCATTCATATGTGCTCCTCCCAAAATTTGTCAGAAATACATCAGAACTACATATATTTAAAATAGGATACATTTTAAATGAATTGTTAATTAAATGCAGTAATGTGCATGAAAATATGACATTCTTTTTGCATTATACAATATTTTTTAAAGTGTGTCGTTTCCTTCATGGCTGTTGCAACATTAAATTGAACCACTATCGATATCTGATATCTTTGCCTTCATATGATTATAATGTAGACATCTTTTTTGTTGCAGGGTATGGAGGTTTAGGTGCAGGTGGAGGACTAGGAGGAGGTGCTGGAAGCCCAGTAGGAACTGGTAAATTTATATTTGATGGATTGCCTTTAAAGAGTATTTATAATAAGGCAAATTTACTACACTTAGCACATGTTTTTTGTCAAATTCTTCTCGTTTGTCTCACAAACTAAAAGAGAATACTAGATGTATACTAGGCTTTGGACAGATTATATTTACTTCCCTTTGTTTCAATGTCCTGAAGGCTTTGGCACGGGTGCACTGGGTGGTCAAGGATATCAGCCAGGTGCGCTATTATATCCTTTCTCAATTCTACTTGTACCTTTTGGGGCTCATCCACACCTATTTTTCTCTCAGTTGAATCTAAAAAAAAAAACAGAGATTAAGATACAGTTACACTGGATCATATTCCTTTCATCCATCCATTTAAAGTCTATGTGACCATTACCTATACAGGTATGTGTTAAAAATACATAGACATACAATAATTACGAGTCTCTTTTGATGAGAGATAATAACTTTATGGCTTTTATTCCCATATAAACATTGATCAATGCACATACATGAAGCTTAGGACAAACCTCACTGGTTCTAGTGTATTAAGTAAGCACATTTGATTTTTCACTGAACATATCTAATGTGCTCTTTGTGTTATATTTGTATTTTCAAATATGAACGGGGTGAGAACTTAATTTTAGGGGGAACTTTGGGCAACTATTGGTAATTCAAATGAGAATAAAGAGAGAGGCTTAATTTAAGAGCATTAAGTCATTTTCTGAGAAACATTTTGTGTAAATAACCACTGAATTATGTTTTACTGTACCAGTGTGTTATAGATGATCAATGAATAGTTTTGTCAATATATTACATTATATTGTATTGCAGGTTATGGTGGCACTGGTGCAGGGGGACCTGGGAGTGCTCCACTTACACCTCAGCAATGTAAGATGTGCTGCTATTTCAGCACACTCATTTTTAGCTGAAATGCAGCCCATGAAAAAAATAGGTTTGGTCTAAACCTGTACATTATCCACAGTCAATCACAAGTATTTATTGCATGTGTCTTGTATGATTCATTACAGCAAAAGCAGCCAAATATGCAGCTCTTCAAGGCTTTCTAGGTGCTGGAGGCTACAGAGGTACGTAATGCAGACATAAATGCACTTCTCTCTGTTTATATGTTGTACATACAGCAGAAACTAGTTGCACACGTTCATGTTTTAAAAAAAAACAACAACGTAAGAAATCAAACCACAGAACACAAAGTATCAACTTTGTGTTCGTAATACACATTCCTGGTCTTATAAATGGCTCTTCAGCACTTGTTATTCCATGTAAATGTAAAATGGGTCTCACACACGTTTTACGTTGGCCTTAAAACTAATATGCCAAAATACTATATGTGTATTACGGCAAACTCAATCCATTTTGTTAATTGAAATAAAACTTTAACTGAAATATTATAAAATATGAACATATAATAAAATATTAGAAACGTAAAAAACCTTAAATATATGTATTTTATTTAGTTTAACCTGAAATACTTAAGTAACTCAGAAAGGCATATAAAAAAGGTAAATATGGCAAATAGGATATAGAATATAGGAAATATGGCAAGTAGAGTATAGAGTGTGAATGATTCAAAAATATCCCTGCTTGAGTAAACACTGTTAACAGTAGCTTGTGGTAGTGACAGTGTCTTTTCCTATAGGGGGCGCAGGATGCCAAGGCAAATACTGCGGAAGGAGGAAGTGAGAAACCAGCTGAAAAAAGTGACCTCATAAACAAGTGGTGCTACTGCCTGATCTCGAATGCACTTTTTACAGTTTAAAAGTGCCTCATGTAATATGTGAGAGATTTGGACTTACACTAAAGAATTTTTCAGCAGTATGATTAGATGATGTGATGTGAACCTCACAAGGCACTCTTTGCACTGCCTAAACTCCCTTTACTTATGTCACTATACATTTTCTGCCGTTTTAACATTTCTCGTTTTGTTATGTTTTTTTTTTTCTCAGCCAATTTAATGTTGCATCTTAAAACCCCGCAGTTCCAGCTGTGCATCTCTTATGGTTTTGCGGCAGTTGCTCACTTAGACTTAGTTGTGTATTTAGACACATGCAATCTAGGGACATGTCGCTGCTATTTCAGGACGAACCGTGACAGTAAGGGGAAGCAGCTTCATTAGGGTTCATGTTCTGGCCACCTATCATCACATAAATGGAGCCTGTTTTCTTTCTAGCTGTATGCATATGAGTTTCCAGAATCTTCCATGTTTTTTGTCAAATTCTTCTCGTTTGTCTCACAAAAACTAAATGAGAATACTAGATGTATACTAGGCTTTGGACAGATTCCAGTCAAGTGAAGTGTAGTCAAATGAAGGAAAGGGATATAGGCTTACCAGTTTTAGTCTTATAAGAACAAAGTGCTTGTCATAACTGCAGTAGACAGCATCTAAGTACTGAGGATTATAAGCTGTCTTCAACAATACCTCAGGAACTTGAAGCGGTTTCTTTTCTAGTATCCTGACCCTAGTAAAACCTTGTTTTTATTTGTTTGTTTTAACGTACCTCTTATTAAATTAAAATGTTGGGGTTTTAAGGGTATCTATGCATTTAACCTAACTCGTTTGGGGGTTTTTAAGCATTGTGTGTTGTGAATGTTGTATCTGTGTTTGTATAAGTGCAACTATTCAAATGTGACATGAAAGTATGATAAAGGCAATTCATCTAGTGAATCTTCTCGCATTGTTTACCTTTGTTCTTCACGTTTATGCGCTTGTTACTTTGTGAAACTCTAACACATTTTTGTATGACCTTTGGTTTTATTTGGGCCTTTTATCTACCATACATTTTTAAAAATAAATAGTGAAAACTAAATCATTTATTTATTTATTTTTTAAT
>JAUYWG010000059.1:10513129-10530620 GCA_034779775.1 Enteromius afrohamiltoni | reverse complement strand
GTGAATTTTACATAAAAAGCTGTTTTTGCATATAAACCTATTAAAAAATAATATTTATTTAATAATTTATATAAATTAAAAAAATAGAATAAATCCTACGAAAACTGCAGAAATGTGGAGTAAAACATTAATAAACAGGAAAATGTAATTTTTTCATTTATTTTAGTAGTATTATGTTAAAAAAATGTAGGTTTTGTTGCCTGGGGCCCCAGAGACCCCAAAGTACACCAGTGTGATTTCAAAACAAAGACCGCACAAGGGTTAATGTTGCATGTGGTTGTCCTGCTCAGCATAGCTCGCTGCACTTTTCTTGTTTTAATAAATGTCAAGTTTGCATCTTATCTCTGGCTCTGTGTTCTCCTTGCGAGCACTGGAAGTGCGAGCACTGGTTAGATCAGCTCCTTCGTGACAATTTGTTTTTTTAAAAATACCAATGTTATTACCCCTGTAATTAATTTCTGTAATTACAGTTAATAATTACATCATCCCTGTATCATCCCTTGAATCATCCCTTACACCTTAACCTACCCATTCCAACAAACCTGTCTCTAACCTTTCCCGTACCCCCCTCAATAGCACCAAAAGTGTTTTGCAATGAAATATTGTACATTGTACTTAATTTTTTAAATGTAAGAACATATTAATTAATTCCACCTTAAATAAAATGTGACCCAGCTTTCAACTTCCATACTGAGCTTGTTGTAGGTACATCCGTTGCAGTTCATTTAAAGTACTGTATCTGATATACTTATTATAGTATGCATCATTTAAAAACAGCAGAACGTTTGCGCAGGTGCTTTTTACTTTACTTTGCTTTTACATTTAATCCATCATCTGTTCAAATGCATGCAATGTGCACCTGCGTACAAATTCTGCTGCTACTCAATAAAGCCAACCTATTTGTTTTTTACCTTCCAGTACCTTCCAGACTTTTATCCATAGCTTATGTTCTTTGCTTTATCTCACAGTGGAGAACTGATTTGTAAATCAGTATATTGCACTTACTAAAGGGCACAATGTTTTTGTGTCGAATCAAAATCAAAATTATTTCCATCACTGTTGGGGTTCCGTTGATGTTTTACCATGTGATGAGGCTAAACTCTCAGTAGACTTGCTTAATGTTGTAATAAAGAATGACTTAGTGAGTCGAATTATATAATATAAAGAATATAATTGAATAAAATCATTTTGCTCTTGGAGTTTAACCTCCCTGAAATGAGTTTTGGTATTTTGAAAATATAGTGAACTACCATTCAGTTAGCTACTCCCCAACACTGCTGTCAACAGCTTTTTATATGTTGTGCACATATTTACTTTGGTCAATTGAAGGATCTGCGATGGCAAGATGTTTGCTTCACGCTTGCTTCAATTCTTAGCGTTAAACGAGGCTGGCAGATACACGTGTACTCATTAAGTGCTTTGCCAATTTCAAGTAATGAATCCAAACTAGCAAGTTTACAGCGAGTTCTGCAGTGGCTAATTTTGTTTTAATAGAACATGGCCCTGTGTAATTGTCTAAGACATTTTGAATTTAATGAAAGCCAGTTTGAAAGCAAATACAGAGTAATTAACCTTATGACACAATGCATTTCATCAGAAACATTATGGTTGATTACCATCAGATTGAATGATCTCCTTCGATATCTGTAAGTCAACAGCTTATTGCGGATATGCAACCCGGTCTCCATATGCTAATGTGACAAGTTTATGGGAAAGTGTGAATGCTGCGGAAATTCATATTCTGTGAGGTAATGGATCTTTTTATAGCTTACAGTGAAATTAATGCATAAGTGAAAACCAGATGGATCCAAGAATATCAAAATGACCATATTATGTTAGGATAAAAAAATGGACAAGTGGTAAATCCTTTTAACAAGCATAACTTAATAATATGGCTGTTACGGCTGTTAATATGGCTGTTACGCTAAGAAGCAGACTACACAACGGAGGTAAGTTAAATAACAAAGTATTTTATTAAAGGCAGCAGAGGAGTAACAGAGCTTGAAGCAGATGATAATTGTGGCTTTCGTTGATAGTTTCTGATGATAGGAACACATGAATGATAACAGTGGTTCCTTTTGCAGGGTTGGAGTAATTGCTGGATGACAGGCTGACGATGAAGACACAATGACAAAGGACCACAACCACACAAACTGAGATGCCGGAGACACAATGAGGAAATCCAAGGAGCCTGGGGAGGAGACAGAAATTGAGGAGAACACAAAGGATATCAAAAGGTAAGTATTCAGGTAAGTAGCGTTAGAGCTAGAGCTTCCCAGATTAGCCCAATTGTCAGGAATGACCTCGGACATTGAGTGCTGTGTGGTGTGTGAATTTATGTGGCTGTTGTTGACTGGTGATTGAATTCAGGTGGTGGTGTCAGGTGATTGTGATCAGTATTCTGTTGAGAGTGAGCGCTGTGATTGGTGGGTGATGGTGGAGCGTGTCTGTGACAGCTACATATTGTGATGTGTGTGGAAAGAATCAAGATATCATGGAACTCCTAATCATTTCTGCTTATGAAATGAATGAAAAACAAATAGAGATTCCTGCTAAATCATGCTAATTTGTACAAATTCACCCTTAATACCATGACTGAAATGAGACCCTTGAGCAAGGCACATGTGACAAATGCGGCATGAGCCTTCGCATCCATTTACAAGAGCTTTTATTTCAAAGTTGAAAGACAGGGTCAAAAACACAGGAAGGCAGGTACATCGGAAGCAGAGCAAAATCGTGGTCAAAATACAAAGCATGGGGTCGAGGCAGGCAGCGAACAAATACAGAATCAGGGAACAGAGCAAGTTCAAAAACAATAGAAACAAACAGGAAACTAGAAAGCTTAGAATTGCGAGTTGTTGTGAGACTGTGATATTTAAGCAGAGGGCTAATGACTGAGTGGGTGAGATAATAAGCAGCAGCTGGTGATGATTACTGAGTGCTAGCAGGTGTGGAGGAGCAGTGGTTGATGGGAAATTGAGTCCGTGAAAGAAAGAGTCCAGTGGAGGTGTGGTGAATGTGGGTGCCCTCTGGCGGAGCGCTCAAGACACAGCCCCCGCTGTAAGGAGCGCCTTCCGACCATGGCGGATCTGGACCCTTGGGCGGCCACGGCGGACCTGTATCTGAGGTCATACGGATTTGTATGAAATATGGACGAACTGTCGTGAGATCAGGCTGGTTCTATATTCTATATATTCATTTTTTTTTTTATTATTATATAATTAACAAACAAATAAAAAAAATCTTTGCCAAGTGAGACTTGTTATAGCACTTGAAAATGAGTTGAAAATGTTAAGACTTAAATAAACGGTCTTCATGTTATTAGGGAACTGAATGGATTATTAAAAGTGCGTGTTACATACCAGAATGAAGTCAAGTTTAGAAGCAAAAGGATACAAATAAGAGGACTTTTTGTTAGCCAACAAAGCAGATGCTTAGTGCCAATCGCAACATTAATCTAAATGACAGTAGTTTGGCTGGTGTGTGATGTACCCCATGCTGCCATCTTTGTTCAAAAGCACCAAATTCCAGATATTTTTGAGCCAACCACCTGAGCCATGAATGTGATATGACTAATCACTCTTTGAAACGGAATTGTGTAACTGCTTCATTTCAGAATGAATAGGCTGTAGCTACTGTATTCACTTTGCTCTGCTCAACAGCTAGCTGCCGGTCTTGAGTGTTTGACTGTTTTTACAGATGTATATTCTGTACATGCGACAGACAGAAGGCAAAGACAGCTCAGAATCAAGACTTTCCAGCAGCACTAGGACATAAGTATTCTGTTTCTTGCACCATTTGAAGGATGAAGAAAGGATTAAAACACACACACACACACACAGAACTAAATAGAGTCACCACACATTATTAGACATTTAAAGTGAACAAGATAAGAGCAACCTTGTAAGAGAAAAGCAAACCATCATGCTGGTAAATCAGACACAGTATTTTTGGAGATGGTCATTTAAAGTCTGAGGCTTGTATGTTACAGCCATGCTGAAACAAAAAAATGGCATGACTCAACCCAATGCCTCTTAGTTACTGTCTGCTTTCACTGTCAAAGCAAATGTAAAAGTTGACAGTAGTGGTGGATTTTAGTATTTCTGTGCACATTTTTAATTTTTGTCAAATCAGTTTTTAATATAGCAGTAAAAATGTGAACAATCCTATACACTTTGGTATCAGGTAAATCATATATAAAAAGAATATAATTAAGTGTGAACTATGTCACATTTTCAGACCCTAAACTGCAAATTATTTACAATTAAATGAAAATGTTTTTTTTTTTTTTTTTAATTGAATAGGGAGTTGGACTTGTAACCCAAAAGTCATGGGTTCGAGTCCCAAGTACGGCAGGGATTGTGGATGGGGGGAGTGAATAACCAGCGCTCTCTCCACTTTCAAAACCACGACTGAGGTGAGACCCTTGAGCAAGGCACAGTTCCCGGGCACCGCAGCAATGGCTTCCCACAGTACTTACTATATGGTTTGGGTCAGGATTAGGGTTTGGTTTAGGCTTTCAGGCATGTTATTATTATAATTATGATAAGTATGCATGCATTTTACGATAATGGATATGTGTAACAAGGAAAAAAATATCTTAATTTAAATGTATATTAAATGCAATTAGTTTTACCTGAGTACATCTTAAGTATATCTGTCACGATGATGCGAGAGATGAGGAGTCGTTCAGATTCAAATGCAACAATTTTACTGAGACACGGAGTAAATCCAGTGAGAGCAAAGGTCGGCAACGATAAATCCAGAACAAACAACAAGAAATGAACACACAAATTAATAAACTAGAGTTGGCGGCAATACACTGAAACAATGATCCATACATGAACACTCACAGATGAGGCTTTTATGCAACGGGAAATCAGGGGAACAAACAAGGTGGGTGGAGACAACAGTTTCATAATAAAAGTCTGAAAAGAACAACAGAGACAAACACACACAAACGGAGACATGGAGCTGGAGTGCCATCTGGCATTTCTTGCTGGCAACTCACTCACTCCAGCCTCCTACTCCACTGTCGTCAGACAGCCCCGCCGCTGTCCCTCAGCTCACCATCAATTTGGGGCGAGCCACGCAGGACTGCCATTCTCCAGCTCCACCATGGCCGGAGTGCTCCCCGACTCCACCTCCAGCGCAGAGTACAGAACTCCCCCTTGGCCCTCTGACCCGTCTGCTCCACCATAGGCCCTAGTTCCCTTTTCTCCATCAGGGCCCGTATGGTCACCAACTCCACCAAGCTCGATCGTCTCTCTGGCTCCGCCTTGGTCGGTCCACAGTCCATCTGCCGCCTCAGCACTCTACTCCTCTGGCTGCGCCTCGTCCCTCCGTTCTGCCGGCTCTGTCAGGCTCCTCCCTCCCTCCAGCTCTATCTTGTTCCTCTCTCGCTCCGGCTCCACCGTGTGCCTTTCCGGATCCCCTTCATCCGAGTCTGTCATAGGCGCCATCTGCTCCACC
Source organism: Enteromius afrohamiltoni (assembly GCA_034779775.1). NCBI lineage: Eukaryota > Metazoa > Chordata > Actinopteri > Cypriniformes > Cyprinidae > Enteromius > Enteromius afrohamiltoni. Next base: position 10,525,148 of record JAUYWG010000059.1, on the reverse strand, counting down.
TTGGCCTTCCGGATCCTCTCCGTCGGCCTGGTCTGTCGGCTCTCTTTCTCCACCATTGTCGCTGCCCCCGTCGCCAGTGAGGGGCATCAAGAACCGCCCTGGAGGTGACAAAAGACAATGCCTGGTATAGCCTCCAGGTTTATATTGTTATATTCTTTAACAAAAGCCAGTTCCTTAATGGCTCCATAATCTACGTTTTGGCCACTGTAACAACAGTACATGCATTAGCAATTGTTTTATTAAATCCTGGTTGTTGTAGTTAAATAAATATTTTAGCATGATATAAACATTTCAGGGGTGTCTAAAAACTTAAGACAACTGTCTGTTAGCTATGGCTTACTACAGCTGTTTATTTCCACCCTGTTAGTTACCACATTATAAGTCCACGTGCCTGTAAGTCTGGCACAGGCTTATGTCTTTCTTTCTTTTATGTTATGTCCTTGAACCACACCTGCATTACACAGTTCTTTCATGTTACTGAGTTCAAAAGGTACTACAAAACAGAAATGACCCATTAAGTCTTCAGATCTTTGAAAGAACCCCTCTGAGTAACACGGTTTTCCTCTAGAGGAGAGTTCATGTAGAGGAGGCCTGGGGATTTTTGTCACAATGACGTATGTTATTAGGTTTCATCATGAAGAAAATCTCCTGGTCTTGGCTATTGCTTTGGAAGAATTCAGTGGCAGGTAACATACTGTTGTAGTGGATGTGGAAAAGCAGGGAGAGATAGAGATTACTTTCACACACAAGCACATATACATTAACTCATCCATCTTTTATGACAGCTAAGATCTGTGGGACTGTAGCATTGCAAATGTTAGTAACTGAACCATAACTCCATGTCACTGACAATCATCTGAGCTCTTCAGTTAGTATAAGGTTATAAACAACATACATAGTGCTGGAAGGGCTTTAACACCATCCAGAGCATTGTGTTCTATAAATAGCCTGGCTTATAGCTCCCATCGTAATCGTCACATCATGTACATTTTTAATGCTAGGAGCTCACCAAAGTTTTTTTCTTGGTCTCTTATAATTCTACAGTATAACATGAATATAACATGAATCAGTGAATGTAAACCACAGGAACATACAGTATCATGTAGATCGAACAGATAATAGTTAGCTTACACCCCTCACACTGTTTTTACACAGCATGTGCATGCAAATTGCTTTATAATGAATATAAATTATGCAATTCATAATACTAAATTTACTGTACCATTCTCACAGTTTTTTCCCATTACAGTTTTTCTCAGTCGCTTTGGTGCATTTCTCACAACAGTACTAACATTTGCACAACAGTTAATGCATTTATCAAAACAATTAGTCATTTGTTCACATCATAATAGCAGTTTCTCATTCTTTTCAACAAATCGCAAGTACTTTTGGACATGCATCAATTGCTTTCATACAACTATCTGCTGTTTTATTACATTATCATTTGCTTATGTCATGTCAGTCAAAATTAACAAAACTTGTGAATGCTGAATAGTCATTCCATATAAAACAAATATTCCTCATTTCATTACATACAAAAATGTTGAACTAGTTGTCAAAATCTGTCAGATAAATAAAAAAAAAACTGTTAAAATCTCTACAAAATGTCTACTGAATTGAATCGTTAGCACAATGCTTTGAATACAGTAAATTAGAATTGCAAAGAGCATATGCAGTAAAAATGTGAAACATACATATTCAGTGTCTTGTACTCACTACATGGTGAGCGTGATTTCACCAGGTACAAGATGTTCCTGGATCAACATCCTTTATAAATTTTGGGTAGGGGTAGGTTTAAGGGTAAGGATTGGGATAAGGATTATATTTTTGGAAAGTAATGTTGATCCAGGATCATGTCCTACTTGGCAAAATCAAGGTGACCCTCACTACATACAGTAATGTCTAACTTTACTGTAGCTTTCAAATGGCTGTGCAAATACAGTTTTTCTCAGTCGCTTTGGTGCATTTCTCACAACAGTATTTAAATTTGCACAACAGTTTATGCATTTCTCAAAACTATTAGTGCAAACTGCAAAACCTAGTTGATAACCTGCAAAAGCATGTCACTTGCTCAAAATGGATAGTTCATTCCTCAAAAGCAAGTATTCATGTCGATGAAAGTGTCAGACCTGACACCATTGTTTAAGAACAAGACAGTCAAATGGCTTTGTCATGTTTTCATTATGACAGTTTACTCTATAGATTTTTTACAATGCAAAAAAGATTTTGGTGACACTTCTTGAAAATGCTCAAGACAGCACTATATACTATTTGCATAGCCATTTGAAAACTACAGTAAAGTTAGAACATTACTGTATGTAGTGAGGGTCACCATGATTTTGCCATGACCTGGATTACTGTCTAAAAATAGAAACTTATCCCAATCCTTACCCTTAAACGTACCCCTACCCAAAGTTTATACAAAGATGTTGATCCAGGAACATCTTGTACTTGGTGAAATCACGCTCACCATGTAGTAAGGTATCTGAGTACAAGACACTGAATACGTTTCCCATTTTTACTGAATATGCTCTTTGTAATTCTAATTTACTGTATTCAAAGCATTGTGCAAACAATTCAATTTAGGAGACATTTTCAGAAAAAAAAAAGAGATTTAAACTGCTTTTTCAAATTTACGTGACAGATTTTGACAACTAGTTCAACATTTTTGTATGTAATGACTCAAGCAATTAAATGAGGACTATTATTTTTATATGGCATGACTATTCAGCAGTCCCAAGTTTAGTTCAAGTTTTCACGCTTCCTCATATAATTTGATAAGCGGGTTTGGCGTGCAGTCCAGGGAGCGGGCCGGGAGAACAGCGGGCTCGAACCCTAGAGATTAAAACCCTAGCGAGGGTAAGGGCTCGGTGTCTGGCTCGAACTCCGGTTGCCCCCGGAGTGGAAAGTCGTGATTAGAGGCGGCAGAAGGGGAGGAGGAGGGTTTGCAAAAGCGAGATGCGGATGAATGGGAAGCTGTGGTTTTATAGTGCTTGGAAAGGATTTGATTGGGCCATCATAACAAGGGGATTGTTTAGCCGATTGCTAACAGCTGCAGGTAAATCGTCCAGTGATCCACCCGGAACTATGTTATTGTCAAAACATTCATTTAATTTTGACTGACATGACATAAGCAAATGATAATGTTATAACACAGCAGAGAGTTGTATGAAAGCAATTGATGCATGTCCAAAAGCATTTGCAATTTGTTGGAAGGAATGAGAAACTGCTACTATGATGTGCACAAATGACTAATTGTTTTGAGAAATGCATTAACTGTTGTGCAAATGTAAGTACTGTTGTGAGAAATGCACCAAAGCGGCTGAGAAAAACTGTAATATATAGTGCTGTCTTGAGCATTTTCAGGAAGTGTCAACAAAACATGACTTTTTTTGTATTGTAAAAAATGTACAGAGTACACTGTCATAATAAAAACATGACAAAGCCATTTCACTATCTTGTTCATAAACAATGGTGTCAGGACTTTCCATACCAATACTTGCTTTTGAGCAACGAACTATCCATTTTGTGCAAGGGACACGCTTTCGCAGGTTATCAACTAGGTTTTGCAATTTGTACTAATAGTTTTGAGAAATGCATTAACTGTTGTGCAAATGTTAATGCTGTTGTGAGAAATGCACCAAAGCGACTGAGAAAAACTGCAAAATCATTTTTTGGAGTGTACATACTGACTATGCGAAACATTTAAAGTAAATGTCAATTTATTCTACTAACCCTAAACCTACACTAACAGTCTTCTCTGAGAGTTAGTAGACATGTAGTTGCAAATGAATTAAAATTAGTTGACATGTATTTACAAATTTACTGCTTAGTAGAATGTCCAAAGTGGACTTTCTAAATAAACTGTAACCATTTTAAAATATGTGTGTACTTGCTCATTAGCGTGCATTTTATTATCATACTGACTGTTAATTGGTACTTATGAAGTATGTATTCAGGATAAACATACATCCCTAATCCTACCCAATACGTATGGTATACTGACAGACAAACAGACAGACAGACAGATAGATAGAAAGAAAGAAAGAAAGAAAGAAAGAAAGAAAGAAAGAAAGAAAGAAAGAAAGAAAGAAAGAAAGAAAGAAAGAAAAAAGCCCTTCTAAAAGTAGTTCAACCCTAAAAAGAAATAAATAAATGTTTGGAGACCCCTGGGTTCTGTTCCATTCTGCTGCACACTATGTGTGCCTTGTCTATCTGTTTTTGAACACGTCCTGTGTGAACCCCTGAAGCATTTTTGTACAGGATCTTTAACTGTCCTCGTTGTAATGGAACTCTATCTGTCTCTTCAAATATCATTCAGTAAAAGCATATCAGTGGAATTAAAACACACTGAAGACTTGATATGCTCAGAGAGAGAAACGTCTATTTTCAGCTTGCTAGTAACCAACTCCCAAAATAGACAAGTTCTGTGGTGGCTTTAAAAGTAAGTACTTGTATGTACATATATCAACATCTGTGAGTCATTATAGCCATTTGTTCAACTCTCAACACCTACTTGTCAAAGACCTCAGCATAAAGCAGCAAAACTGGGAGAAAAGGCACAATGGTCACAGTCATTTCCACCCCATTCCCCCCCTTCACATCAGCAGTATTGCAGAACAGGGTGAAGTGTAGTGACTAAGTTTTGTTGACAGCTAATCAATAGGGGATAGTGTCTTTGAGCTTTTAGGGGTGGCTATATATACTTGCACTAGGCTAAAAAAAGAATTACACTTTTTTGCTGAGGTGTCTCACCAAAGACACCATAAAAACATGACAAAGTTGTGAACATGAGGCGAAATAATAAGTGGAGCTGTGAGTCCTGCTAAAAGAAGTGCTTGAATGTTTGCTTTGTAACACATGTAATACTAATACACATGTAATAACTTTAGAATAGGGGACACTTCACATGTAAGTATGACTTTTCTCTCAATAAAGTCATAATTTGTTGCTTATTGATATTTAGTAAGGTAGTTGTTAAGTTTAGCTATTGGGTAGGATTAGGGATGTAGAATAACGTAATGTAAAATAAGGCATTAATATGTGGTTAATTACTACTAATAAATAGAAAACAGTCTAGTAATATGCAAGCTACTTTCTAACTAGTTAAAATAACATAAAGTAAAGTGTTACCAATATACTGTAACATATAACTTAGCAACTACCATACACCTTACGGGGAATAATTGAAACATGCTAGATTCATGTTTTGGATTTATACGTGCAAAACTTAGCAAGCATAGAATATTAGCCATTTATTATTGCCTTATTCTACATCCCTAATCCTACCCAATCCCTACACTTAACAACTACCATACTAACAATTAATAAAAAGATTTTTTAGTAAATTAATAGTAAATAAATGGTCCTTGCTCTAAAGTGTTACCAAAACCTGGATAATGTCAGTTGCATTCCATTATTGCATGTATAGAAAGCTAAAGGATTTCTTTATTTGTGTTTGATTCGGGCTACTGTATGTAACATTTTCAAAACAATTGTAAAAAGCCCAACTTTCATATTCACATGAATAAACAGAGACAACCATGGTAAGTTCACTGATAACACAAACGCCAGCGTGACAAAGACACAGCATGGCTGGAGGAAACGTGGTTTTGTCCTGAATGTCCTCATAACAGGGTTACGGACAAAGAATTATTACAAAAGGCATAAAAGAGAACGCTAGAAGTGCCCAAGGTCCCTCGAACATGCTGATAAATAGAATGGTAAAACATGGTGAATAATGATTCAGTGCCAGGCTTGTTGTTTATATTAGTGTAAACCTTAGGAAGCACAAGGTAGTAGCAGACAACTTATTTTTGCTAGTGATAAAAAAACGGCTTGATAAGATATCTAACATTTTCAATTTACACTCTGTTTTTTTTGTATGTTTGCCCTTAAAGTGAAACATTTTAAGTTTCAAAACAAAAAAAAGAAAAAGTTTGTCCATTTATTGACAAAACACTATCTACAACAGGAGTTTATCTCGTCTGTTAGAACACCAGCTAACAAAGTCATTTGCATGCTGTAATCACAATTAGCTTGTAACTCTCTCCGCCTCGTCAAAAATAATTTGCAAAGGCAAGTCAGCCGGCACAAACTGTGTCACTCAAAATTGCCAAGGCCTTTCTGCTCTTGCTTTCCTTTGATGTCTACTTAAAAAGTTCACTTAAACTTTTCACCCTTCTCATAATTATGATGGATGATATTCCTTTCTATATGTGCTTCTCATTAAAGTTGTAAATTAGTTTTGTAAATGAAAGATAAAAAAAAAAAAAATCTGAATGTGCCTTTTTACACAATTGCTGACATGTGAAATTCTGGTCAGACAATAAGCCTTTATTCTGGATGCCAATTTTCACTATTAAGTAGTTGCTTAGTCTGCATAGTACTAGCTATTAGTACTATTAGTATAAATATGTATTAAACCCTTTTTTTTTAAATCCCTTAGTCCTACACCATTTCTAAACATAACAACACCTTACTAACTATTATTAAGCAGACAATTAGGAGTTTATTCAGACAAAAGTCAGTATTTTTTAGCTAATAGTGAGAATTGTTCCAGAAACTAAAGAGCAAGTTAAAGTTAAAGAATAATGTCCAAATTCAGAGCTCCAACAGCTCCTCAGCCGGCCCCATCTGCCTCCAATCCTGCACGTTTGGCACTTCCGGAGCCAATTCAGATCGGGGCTACTCACATCTCTCAGGAGGAGCGTGAGAGATGCATGGAGCATGGAGCACTCTTCTTAACCGGAAGAGTAACCTCCTAGACCTCACCACTGACACTTCTCACCAGTTCACTACACACTGAAAGCATCCAGTTCTTTGTTATTCACTCACCTGAGCACCCTGTCATCCTTGGCCTACCCTGATTGAAGCTGCACTACCCCGTCATCTCCTGGAGGGAACATCAGGTCCTCCGCTGGTCATCATATTGCCAGGAACATTGCCTCCGCAAGACCATTAAGCACATCCATCACCTGCAGCTATCACCCGAAGAGAGCCTCAGTTCCCTGCCTGCAGCCTACCAGGGCCTACGAGTCGCATTCAGCAAGGAGAAAGCCACTAAGTTACCACCGCACTGCCCCACTGACTGCTCGATCGACATCCTTCCTGGAGCCATGTCAACCAGAGGCAGAGTTTTTCCCCTCTCGCAGCCAGAAACAGATTGCATGGACCAATACATCCAGGAAGAACTGGCCAAGGGATTTATTCAACCATCCAGATCCCCGGCCTCGGCAGGGTTCTTCTTTGTAAAGAAGAAAGACGGAGGCCTGAGACCCTGTATCGACTATAGGGCCCTCAACGAAGTCACCATCAAGTACCGTTATCCACTCCCCCTGGTACCCTCAGCCTTAGAACAGCTCCAATCAGCCCGCTACTTCACGAAGCTGGATCTGCGAAGAGCCTACAACCTTGTGCGTATCCCAGAGGGGGACGAGTGGAAGACTGCTTTCTCCACGACTTCAGACCACTATGAATATCTTGTTATGCCGTTCGGGCTTTCCAATAGTCCCTCTGTATTTCAAGCCCTGGTCAACGAGATCTTCCGAGAAATGCTACACCTTTTTGTGATTATCTACATAGACAACATTCTTATCTTTTCTGAAGACTTCGACTCCCATGTCACCCATGTCCGCATTGTCCTCCAGAAACTGATTGATAACCAGTTGTACGCCAAGCTCAGCAAGTATGAATTTCACTTAACCAAGATATCGTTACTGGGGTACATCATCAGCCCTGATGGCATGGCTATGGACGAATCAATGGTCTCATCAGTGGTTAACTGGCCTAAGCCCCAAAGCCTCAAGGAACTACAGAGATTCCTTGGGTTTGCTAACTTTTACCGAAGATTTATCAAGAACTTCAGCCATACAGCCACCCCCTTGACAGCCATGACAAGCAAGGCCTATAAATGGTTACCCTGGGGACCCGAGAATGAAGCTGCCTTTCACCATCTCAAACAAAAGTTCACCACCGCTCCTATCCTCAAACATCTAGACCCCACACACCAGTTCATTGTGGAGGTAGACGCCTCCAATACTGGAATCGGAGCTATACTCTCTCAACGCCAGGGGGACCCTGAAAAACTCTACCCCTGCGCCTTATTTTCCTGCAAACTCACCTCAGCGGAGCGAAACTATAATGTGGGTGACCGAGAACTGTTGGCCATGAAGTCTGCCTTGGAGGAATGGTGTCACTGGCTTGAGGGGGCCAGGGAACCGTTCATTGTCTACACCGACCATTGAAACCTCGAATATCTCTGCTCCGCCAAGAGGTTGAACTCCCGCCAAGCCAGGTGGTCGCTCTTCTTCTCCAGATTCCAATTCAAGATCACGTACCGTCCGGGCTCCAAGAACAGCAAGGCGGACGCCCTATCATGCCAATTTGATCAACCCACACACCCTTCAGAGCCAGAAAACGTCATCCCTCCATCACTTGTCCTGGCACCCGTCCAATGGGACATCATGCAGGAAATCCGAGAAGCACAAGCCACAGAACCAGCTCAAACTGAAAGCCCACAAGACAGGGTGTACGTTCTGTTCACCCTCAGGGAACGCCTGCTGTGGACCTTGCCTCGAACCGGTTCTGGTGGGCCACCCTGTCACCCGATGTCTCAGATTTCATCAAGCGCTGTGCTGTCTGCCAGATGACCAAGTCCTCTCGTCAACGCCCCGCAGGCCTTTTACAACCTCTACCGATCCTTCAAAGACCCTGGTCCCACATTACAGTGGACTTTGTCACCGACCTACCACCACTACAACTACCAGCTACTAATATGACACCGTTTCAATGTGTCCTAGGGTATCAGCCTCCTTTGTTCCCCTGGTTTGAAGAACCTACCGACCTGCCATCCGTGGACCACTGGCTGAGATGCAGAGAGGAGACCTGGGACACAGCACATGTCCAACTCCAAAGAGTGATTCGAAGAGTCACAGCCTCATCCCGCCTATGAACCCAGACAGTGGGTCTGGTTGTCCAGTGAACAGCAGCGGAACCTTCGCCAGAATACTAATGTTCCTACCTGGACCTTTTTACCCCACGTATCTAGGCCTTTTTGCACCAGGTTCCGGCGTTTGCCAGGCTATTTTAACACTAACTTTTGCCCAGTTCAGACGTGAAGTCTCGATTTGCCCTGGCCATCGTTACTGAGCGTTTTCTACTGTCTTTTTATCACCCGTGTCTGCCTGACTACGAACATTAAACATGTTGCAAATGGATCCGAACGAGTCCCGCAAATCATTACAGTATGTATATATAATAGAAATTAAATACATAAAATAAATATTGTTGTACCAATTTGAATTTATTAGCTCGTTGCATGTAACATTTTCCCACAACCCCATGCATTCATCACATCAACTACAGATTTACAGTATGTACAGCACACTTTCAATTAACATAAAAAAGTGATCTCTCATCTGGTAACATTATTTTATTCAAATAAAGTAAATCATTTATTCACACTACAGTTCAATGCTTTCAATTTCAGCAGTTTGTTCAGACTGAATTTATTTGTTCAGACAACTGTATTTGACTAACTGGGACCATATTTGGGACATTCAAGTAATTTACATGTATGTTTTGTCTTTTTTTACAGTGTACAGTCAGAGAATATTTAAAATAAAATCCAAAATAACATTTTATATTGATGAATCAGCCTAAAACATTCATTTATACCACCAAAACTGATTTATGTGGGTCAAATCATGTAGATGTAAATCATAGCTTTTTGAAGTAACAACTGCATGATAGCATTTTTGAGTTTTTTCAGTGTGGTACAGTATGTGGTATAGCGAGGTGGTAAAACAATGTTTTAATAAGGTTACCCATAACAAATTCATCAACAAAATTTAAAACATGGGCCCTCAGGCTATAGTTTATGTCCATAGAGAGTGTGTAACTATGTATGAATTTATAATAGGTTCTGAAAAACAAACAAAACATACAGCAATTATACATTTGTATTGCCATAGGCGTTCAGTTTCCATTCGAGCGGCCAAAGCCGTGTGCTTAAAATAGCATAGACCAAATGGTACATCTCTATGTTCTTTGTTAAAGATCACGGCTTCAGATTTGTGCTTGTTAGGGCTGTTAAGAGTTAATTCCTGGAGTGCTGGGAAGTGACTTGTATTCCAAGTCACATCCTACGCCCTACTGCGAGGAAAAAGTAGAAATGTGATTTAGGGTTGAACATCTCCCTCATGGTGGGATATGCCATAAGCTCCCAGGTTTTTTGTTCATCCCACTGTGCTTCAGTAATACCCTGTATGTGTTATTTCTGTAGGCCTGTTGTGTACATGAGAGCCTGTGCATGTAAATCACAGGTTCCATGCTTGTTTGTCCTGTCCCTGTGGAACGGCACATGGAAAAACAAATGCATCAATCAATAGTATCACTACTGCATTGATGTTTTCATGCAAATCTTTAGAATAAGATTAAATTTGTTAACATTAGACATGCATTAAGTATAATAAACTAACTATCAACAATGCATTTGCATCATGTATTTATCCAGGTCGATGTTAAAATTATTGTATATGTTTGATACTGTAATATGATAAATGTAGCACTTATAGGGACAAATTCTCACTAATATCTAGTTGTTTATTAGCATGGCTATAACATATTAGCTGTTTATAAGTACATATAAATTACAAATTCTTCCTGACCATATTCTATGTTAATAGTGAGAAAAGGACCTTAAAATAAAGTGACCTAAATATTAAAACAATATTAAATTACAGACATTACATTTAGCATATAAAATAATGCAGTTATGTTTTTTTTTAAAGAACACACTTTAAAGACAATTTAAAGACTTACAGTAAGTAATTCTATTTCTAATTTCATAAATCTACATCATTGAACTGTGGTTAAATTGTACTCTCTAATGCAGTGACAAGCATGTATAATAAAATAAATATACTTTAATGTAATTTCTTACTGAATTGTGTATGCCATATTTAAATATATTTGCAATTACACATTTGTAAAATATTAGGCAGCTAATTTAAATATTCTAACTTTAAATGTAATATAAAATAATACACTACAGTTAATCAGTACACCATTGATTAGAAAAAACATTATCATAAATGTATTGGGGGAAAATATGATTGAAACTAATTTTGCATGATAAAATAATTTGTGCTTATTTTTTTTTTAATAATGATTACAATCAATAAATAATGTCAGCCTTTGTCTATAAAATTACAGTCTCTAAAAGTAATATATGAGCTCTTGAGGCATCACACACATAGAAAACAAACTTGAAACATTTAAAACTGACTGCTTTCTCCACACTGGCCCTCATTGCTTATGTAACAGGGACCTGCCATTGCAGATAACCATCAGGGTGGACGTACAGAGTGAGGCAGTATGGCCCTTGTTAATGCTGACCCAGTTTCGAAAGGTATCCGCCCTGGCGTGAGTCGCATGTGTCCCTCTGTTTTATCCGGATGGAGGAGGATGATTTACAAGAAGATTCACCTGACACAGATATAGAGAGCTCTGTGGTGACTCAATAAATGTGACACAGACCGGTTTACAGCTGAAAGCTTTAAATATATGTGGAGCAAGCTGTCAGAGTGTTCTATGCGTGTAATTTGTCACACTTTGGTCAAGGCGAGATAGCTGTGATTTTTGGGGAATGCTTGATATTTACTGTCGAGCAGTTCTTTAGATTATTAGAGCTGATTTACATGGATTAGAAACCAATTTGAATTCAGTGTGGACTCAAATGGAACTGAGAATCCATATAAAGCTCTATTAAATCAACCCTACAGAAATGTTTGAAATATTTAATCCCAAAAGCAAATTAATAAAAAGGGATCTATCTATCTGTCTATCTATCTATCTCTGTCCATCTGTCAATCCGTGTTTTTATCTACTATTGCTTGTGATATTTGAATATATATATATATATATATATATATATATATATTAGTATTGTCTGTAATAGAAGGGGACAGAGATGGGCGGCTCCATCTGCAAAGCTTAGAGACATGGTCAAACAAGC
>JAUYWG010000059.1:10480280-10494875 GCA_034779775.1 Enteromius afrohamiltoni | reverse complement strand
AGTGAGTCACGACCAGTTAGAGACTACACGGTCTACTCAGCCAGAGACAGTACAAATCTATATAAAAATAATGAACTTTCTCACATGGGGCCAGGATGTTCTCAAAGAGGCTCTTGCCAAGCACCTGCTAATTAATAACTCTCTGGGACTGAATCAAAGACTGAATATTTCCAGATAACCCAGTTTAATAAAGCATTACCTTGCTTTTGACCTGATCAGGAAAAGAGCGGTACCCCTGTAATTAACATACAGAATGAACTTAAATGTAAAATTTAGAAGAAGGTCTTAATTATTCAGAACACAGCCCTCTAATTAGACATTGACGTTAGGTGATAGATTGAAAAAGCTTAAAATCTCATTTTTGGTTATGTTCAACGCGTAGGCTGTTCAGGGAACATTCCTTTCACCAGATTCAAACTTGATTCAAACCACAGTGACCAGTGCATTTCCTCCAGTCAAAACACTTTTGAGACATCGCTGGATTAATTATGTTTTTCCCTCCATGACTCAGAGTGCATTAAGCAAGAGTGATGTGCACACGCTGTTCTCTCAGGCACCCCTCATCTTTGATGATATGATTATGCACGCCATAATATGAGCAAACAAAAATGTGTTAAGAAATACCATGTTTTCATTTGATTTGCTTGATAGACTGGCAAAATACAACTATATCTCTTGATATCAGATGTATGCATCACAATTATAACCTGTATAAGAAATATTATAGCCAATAAATTATTGTAGCTAACCAAGGTAACCATTACAGTATATTTTAATATGGGTGACAAACAGATGCTGACTACTGTGTTGTGTAACAATATTTGGACTATTATCCCATATTGCATTGTGTTGTTATTTATTTATTTATTTATTTATAATTATTAACAACAATAACCCACAATAACAAAATAGCAAAAGACAACATATTTACATTTGATTACTATTATTATCATCAATATATTAAATAGTATTTTATATATATATGCAAAATTACGCATACATTTGTGTAACAACTGCACAGTTTTTACAATGTGGAGAAGCCCTTGTCCTGCACTAAATTTGCTTGTGCTATGAGATTGGACAGATTTCAGCTGTTATTGCTCTTCCTGATGAGATGAAAGCTTTGTGTTGGCAAACACACTGGCTCCCATAACCCTTTGAGTGTGCCCTCGTTGATTGGATGAGCACACTTTCTGAAGGGTAAAAGAGAAGCTGCTACAGAAGTGGAATAGATTAAAAAAGGCAAGATCACCTTGGGACCATCACATAAAAGCAGTGATGTGGCTGCCATTCACACCAACTGATTATATTTAGGCACAATCAGCAGCTTTTAAATTGTACCAAAGCATTTGGAGGCCCAACATTTGTAATTAAACAGGTTTTAGAAAGCTCTTTCTAGTAAACATCTTACATGTGTCCTGTGTTAATCTATATATTATATTTTCTTACTGCTAATTAAAAAACAAAACGGTAACACTAAATTTTAAATCTCTCTAATATATTAAATAAGGGTGTTAATTGGACAATTCATCATGATACAATATCAATATCAATACCCAGCAAAAAATATTTGGGAATACCTCAAAAAAATCTGATGATATGATTATGATACATAAATATTAATATATTGAGAATAGTACACTAATTTAAAGATATTAATAATGATAATAATAAAGAAAAATCCATGACTGAAAAATTATAAAGTCACACAAAAACTATTTAGCTGTTAAATTAATGTACATTGTTACATAATAACAAACGAGGTCAACCAATTACCAAGCAATGCTTAATTCTGTTCGGTCTGTGGTGTAAAAAGGTCACATTAGCAATTAAAGGGAAAAAAAAAATACTTGCAAAACATGGTCAGATTCAGGTCAAACTGTTTGAATAATTTTTGTCCTTTTTTTCAGTTTTACTGCACACTATGATTTTTTTAGGTATAATATGTCACAGTTTACTTTAGTTTTAGTTTTTTTGTTATGCTCTTATTTGGATTTCTTGTCTTTATGTGATTATCAGTTAATTCAGTTCCACCTGTGTCTCCCCAGCTGTTGTTCCTTAGATCATTAGTTCCTTGTGTATATATTCCATGTCCTTTGAGTTACAGTTTGTCGATCAATGTATATGTTACCTGTGAACGGTATCTCCTTGTGTTTTTGGTTTATTAGTAAAATAAGATTGATTATCTATTTCAAGTCTCCATCGTTCTACTTCACCTGCATAGCCTTGTAACACACGCACATAAACTAACTGTAGCATTCTGCACCCACTAATATATAAATTATAGAAAAAAAATCTGATTCTTGAATTTATCATTTTATATAACACTTTTCACATACATAAATTGAATAATCAAATGTAACAATACGGTATAGTCTTTATTCATTAAATAACAAAAGTAATTCCATCAAGAGCAGCATTATTGTTTTTTCTGTGAGCTGCATGTTTATTCATCACTTTATGACTGAGAGCATATATCCAATTTACTGATCCATATATGTTTTCTTTCTCAACTGTTTACATTAGCGCATAGACTTAACCAACCGTGTTTACCATGATATTCACCAAGACAATCATTTTAATGTACTTTTGTCTGTATTTGTTCCTTTAAGCACAAAAAGAAGTGAAAGAGAACTCAATTGAGTATTTTTGCTCTGTCTGTGTGTGTGTACTTTGGACAGTCACCCTTGGCCATTGAGCTGTCCTTATTATTTAGCCCTGATAGGTGAGTTTCAATGATTATGCATGCATTGGCTGTATAGATGGGCATTGTGAGAAAATGTGCACAGTGTAAAAATAAAGGGTACAATTTGTACTACAGAAAAATTAATTGTTTAACATTTGGTCAATGTATCGATCCATATCAATGGATCTTTATTACTAATATGATATTTAAAAAACAGCAGGTACTATTGTCAACTCCGTTGTAATGACACTTTTAAATGACAAAGTTACATAGAAACAGTTGGTTGGCCTTCAATCTGATTCAGGATATATCTATTTGACTGGGACCATTGGGTCTAAATCCCTCTGGTCTCATCGTGATTCAAACACTGAATTGCAATGTGGTTGACATTGACATTTTCATAGCAGAAAGGTTGTCTGAGCTGTGCCAAACATTGGCACGTGTGATGCAGACAAAGCAGGTTGTCTGGATGTAGCAGCATTGTAAGTAAAAGTCCTGTATGCCAGTATGCACGTCCTGATTTTCCTGAGTTAGGCGTGTTCCTGGGTTAACATATTTTGTTGACCCTGGAGCAATATTTTATTCCAAAATTTTAATTTTGGCCATATCTCTACACCTAAACCTAACCCTACCCATGAGTAATGCCTAAAATCAGAGGAAATTATAGATGACTGACACTGATGTACAAGCACCAAACACTGATTTTAAGTCTAAACTTCACAAAAACTATAAACTGGTTCTTCAAATCTGATTGGCTAATCACAATGTTGCTCCAGGGTCAACAAAGATGTTGACCCAGGGACATGCCTAACTCAGCAAAATCAGGTTCTGCATGGCGCTATGCCAAGGTCACAGGGTCAATTCCCAAAACATACTGATTAATATATTCTTTAAAAGTTCACTTTGACAAGTTTCTAAACTGTTTCAGATTAAAAATTCTGCCAAATGAATTATGATAATGTGAACTTGGCAAAGAGAATCAAAGAAAATAGAACATAAGTCATAATGCTTTGCATTAAGAATGTTGTAGTTCTTTCTGGCCTTCAGATCTGATTGGCTGAGACCCTTTTCTAGTCCTATTCTAGTGATGACAAAAGCATTTTTTGTGAGAATATAGTTGTTTAGACATCATATATTCTGTTGTTAACAAAGATAACGTCTATTTGCAAATTTGCTTCAATGTTTTTGGAGATGAGCAGTTGTTCGTTAACATTTTAAGAGCAGCCTCTCCTCGGCCAGATCTTCTTCTGTTATTATTAGTAGAGTTAGCAGTAAATAATTTTTTGCAAAGAAGTTTTGCGACTTCCATAGTTGGAAGTGTGTTGAATCTATGAGTTCAGTTGAATACAATGGCTTGCAGTGTGCTGAATAGAAAAAAGCAAGCTAAGCATAGTGAACTATTCCTTTAAGCTCAACGTGTACCTAAATGACAGGATGAAAAAAATTAATAATAATAGAGAAGGCTTGGATCAGCTCATGATCCAAAGCATACGACATCATTTGTGAAACATAGAGCAGTGGCACTGGGTTACTGGTGTTTACTGATTGTCATGAATCTTGTCCATGGTTTTCTGTCCAATTACAACCATAGGTCATCCTCCTATCATTTTGACTTTCACACTGCTCTTCTTGTCTGTGTATCTTGGATTCAACATTTTTCTTGCCTTGAGCAGCATTATAAAAAACTGCAATGTATCAATCTAATACAAATGTGCCACGGTTATGTATTAAACGCGTTTTAGCGCCACTCTCTGGAAATTGCACTTTTAAGCGGTGAAACGTGCAGTAAAGTACATAATTACGGTGTTGCAGAAATGTATGCAGAAGCATGTATTTCTTTTCAGCCTGGGTTGTGTTGGTTTTATTTTAGCTCTATAATGGTGGCGAACAGAGCCGAAATTAAGATGTTTACGTCGGTGTCCTAATATATATGGACCTAACTGTATATCTATACATTACATTGTAACAAAAAATCACTACATAACCAAAATTCATGGCATCCATGAATAGTGAAATGCCTGTAAGACCTTTGTTCTTGAGTAATTATGTTTTGCTTGGGCAATGCGTTGTAGATTTATGGAGACATATACAAACACTGTTATTCAGAATTAATAGAGGGGTTAGCTCTATTTAGTGTTGTTTGGAGTCACCATTATGGTGATTCATGTTTCCATTGGGACCTTAGACCTGAAAATTAATTTCTTCCAAGCAGTGTATGTGTGTTGAATCTATGAGTTCAATGGAATACAATGGCTTGCAGTGTGTTGAATAGAAAAAAAAACAAACAAAAAAAAAACAAGCTAAGCATTGTGATATTTGTCTCCCACAGATTCACAGACTGCAACTGCAGATTAATCATGCCTCAATTGTGGCAACCATCTCTATATCTGAAAATTAGATATGTTTGTGATAACACTTTAGTTTAGGAATCAATTCTCGCTATCAGCATCTCACTACTTTATTAGCATACATATTACTAGCATATTGGCTATTTTTTTTAGTACTAATAAAGCACAGACTCCTTAATCCGACCCTTAACCCAAGTCTTTGGACCATGTCTGGAATGTATGCTTTTTGCTTTAATAAAAATAATAATGATAATTCCTCCTGGTGCAAAACCTGAATAAAAAGTTTTATTTGTGGGAATGCCAAGGCAGTTTACTCTCAAAGTATTCATTTATTTTTAAATATTTAATTTATTATTATTTATGTGTGGTGGTATTTTCTGCCCTCGGAGCGTGTCAGGGATGTATGCGGAGGGCATTTGTTAGCAGGGTATCCGTAAGCAGCATAAATGAGTGTGCTCATGCAACACATCGGATTGTTAAATCAAATTCGACACAGTGCTCAAAGAAACGCATTAAGCTTGAAGGGGCAGCTCATCACTTGTTAGCAGAAGATTTATTATGATACTCAGTGGGTGTGAAAATTAGAAAGTTGTTCTGTGGTTCACAAGATAAGCAAGGTAAGCAAAGCTAATTATGTCTAGGTCATTTAAATGAAATGGCCGAAAATAAGGGAAAGGACACTAGAAACTAAACTTTTAAAACTGCCCAATATATATATACATTTAATTTATCAACTGCCAAGAAATGAAGAAGATAATGCATCAAGAGAACAAAATAAAATATTTTCCTACGTGAACTCTATTAATGTTAATAATATTTAATAATAGTCATATTTAGTTATTGACGTTAACATTACTTATATAACTATAAAACATTGTGAATTAACAATTATATATTTTTTAAATTATAGATTTATTTATACACTAACAATAAAATAAATGTTATTCACTGCTAATTAAATCCTAATGTTATCTAATTGAACTTTGTTGTAATGTATATTAAAATGTGTGGAAATATGCCACTACATCTTTGTGAATCAGATTTGTAGAACCAGTTTAAATGTTTGTGAAGTTTATGCTTACAATCAGTGTTTGGTGCTTGTACATCAGTGTCTGTCATCATTTCCTCTGATTTTAGGCATTACTCATGGGTAAGGGTTAGGTTTATACGGAGCCCCTTAAGGGACAAGGAGGAGAAATAAAATCGGGGTGGATAAAAAAAAGGTGGAAAGATTTTTTTTTTCCCTCAAATCTTTTGCATTCTCTCACAAAACTTTCGCATTCTCTGGCATGACCAGTTGAGCTTAGATAAACACTTTCGGTGTGCCATCTGCGTAATGGAACAGTTCTACATCACTAGACGCGCGCTGCAGAGACCGAAAGCGAGAGCGATCATAACACGTATATGGAACTATCAGCTGTCAAACGTTCGCGGCACTTTGATATTATACACCAACCCAGTTTCTCTGTATTCATTTGTGGCAGGGACACGTTTATTCAATCTAAGATGCATCTAATTGAAATGCATTAGTTTAAAAAACGTCCTGGACTTACGAAAATAACGAAATAAACGTGTCTCTGCCACGATGTCTGCAGCGCCGCTTCAAGTTCACACGTCTATTGTCTGTACAGATGCCAACAAAAGCGCAAAGCACTATATGCCTCGCGAGAGAACAACAGGTGTGTTCGGCTTGAAGCTGATGCTTCCATATGTGCGTTATGATCGCTCTCCCTTTGATGTCACACATACACCGATCTGTCGGTGTATCTTTTACTGACGTCAAAACTGTGCCTTGAATTAAGCACTGGCCATATTTCGTTTTACGTCAGTCCAAATTCAAAGTAAAACTCTAAGAATTACTCCATTATGAATACACAGAGCTGTCTGAACCACTGTGGAAACTCAAAAGAACAAAAAAGTTTGGCGAGAGAACGCAAAAGATTTAAGAGAAAAAAAAGATTTCCACCTTGATTTTTTTTTTTTTTTTTTTACCCACCCGGATTTTTTTTCTACACCACATCCCTTAAGGGGCTCCGTAGGTTTAGGTGTAGATATATGGTCAAAACTAACATTTTGGAATAAAATGTTGTTCCAGGGTCAACAAAATATGTTAACCCCGAAACACACCTAACTCAGCAAAATCAGGACGTGCCAATAACTGGCCATTGTATTCTGAATTTCGGTTTCTTCTGTCCAACAAAATAAATTCGCTAGAATGACAGTGTCTCTAAACGCTGGATTGATTTCATGTTTCTTTGTCAGACTTTGACCAGACATTTCCTAGACAGCACAAATATGAATCTGTCATTCCTTGGATAGCGGCATTCTTGATTCATTGAGTAGGTCACTTCAGGGGTCAGGGATAAGTTTAGACAGATTAAATCACAATTTGGAAGGATGAAAAACAACAACAGTGCAGTAAAAACAAGAAAAAAAGCCAAATATAATGCTAAGAAGAAGAAAAAAGCTAAAAATACTCCAAAGCCTTATGGGCACTGCCAGCCTGGCCTATATTTTAAAAGCAGTCTATTTATAGCACATTGCTTTGCTTTTGAACTTGGTATGGCACCAGCTGCATCTGGAAAATACTTCTTTTAAAATACACCGTGCTGTATTTGAGAAATGACAGCTAAACAATTAAGACAACCCTCCCCCATTTCTCCGCAATGGAGCTAAAGCCGCTAGCAGAAGATTCTGATGAATGAAAGCCACGAATAAGCTCACTGAGATTACTTCATGTAAATGGAGGCCTCCTACTCACCCCTGCAGGCTTGAGCACTTACTTGGCAATATTCTCCACAAGGCTGTTTTTACCTGTCATAACAACATGTGTGCCGCACAAAGCCCCTTCATCAATTAGAGGCGTGATTATGTTAAGCCATGCACGAGTTTTGTTTATTCTTCCCGCACACGAGGAGAAGTCATCCACACTGGGCCTGAATGCCGCTTACATCACGTTCTGTCTTCCTGGCAAGCTTTATAGAATTTCGAGGCCTGCGGCGATGGCTGTGCTTTAAGGAGTTGGTTATATGCTCACAGAGAATATTCCCAATCCAGTCAACTGTGAAAAAGAAACATTTACAAAGCCTCCTGTGACAAAAAAGCTATTACAAACAAATTTGCCAGAGTTAAAGATTTGTTTGCTCTTTTGAATGACTTTTTGTGTATGTGCCGTTTGAAAGAGATAATTAATCCCAAAATGAAAGTTCTGTTATCATTGTTTCTTCTATGGAACACAAACAGGAACACTACTGGTATATGCACGACTACTCATTTCTGCTAGTCATTTACTTAAATGTTGAAAAATATGTGCATTCTATTACATAAAGAGATTGGGCTTGTTAGTAAGGTAGTAGTTACGTTTAGGGCACTGGGTAGGATAAGTGATGTAGAATAAGATCATGTAGAATAAGGCAGAACATATAGTGAATTATAGTGAACCATTTATTGCACAGAAATGCATCAAATATTTATGTTTATGTTTTTCAGCATCAACCAATGTAGCCAATTACAGAGATATCTTCATCAAAAAATATGTGTGTAATATAAAAATGTAATATAATAATGAAGAAATATTAAATGAGCGTGTTATGGCCAAAGGTTTTTTAGTTTTTTGTTTTTGTTCAAATAACAAATCAGTTCAATGACTGATGATGATGAAAGATGAACAAGCAAGAATGCGTTTTGGCAACAAAATGACAGTCACTTGTTTCATTCCTGAATGAATCTGTGGTTTTAAGTGAATAATTTGAGTATCAATACCAGTACTGTATATAACACTTGGTTTCTGCTTGACCAATGACAGTATGGAGATAAATAGCATATATTATATATTTTACACACCAATATATAAATCTATAGGTCTTTACGCATGAAATAGTCATCTTGAATGGGGTCCATAGCATCACTGCATCAACTTTGAATACCCCTGTTAAAACCTATTATTTGACATGTGCAATGTGAGGGGCAATGGCTGATAAACTTCTCCTTTTTTGCTCCACAGAATTAAGAAAGTCATACAAGTTTCTGCATGGTGAGTAATTAATGACAGAGTGCATTTTCGGCCTTTAAAGTATGACACTGACTGGTTGCTGACGTAGCAAGTTTGACAGACGCAGAGAACAAACGAAGATCTTATTTATACACTCCAGGTGTTTTTGATAAGTTTGGATGGAAAATTCGGTCAACAAACAGCTTAGGCTGCAATTCACAAGTGCTGATATTGGGGGAAAAGATCCAGAAGCTGATGTCCGTGTTTCATGTCATTCCATGATAAATTAGTGTTACTCTCTGATTATAATGTTTCCTAGACAGTGCTTGAGAAACCAATGAGCACCACAACAGCTTTCACATGGTTCTAAATAGGCCAGCTTGACTTAGCCTCAAGGAAACAGACGGCCTACATTTTAAGGTTGGAAGAAGATAGTCTAAAAGCCTTTAGAAAGAATGTGAAAAATGAGGAGGCCAACAGGTCAAAGGCCGCCAATGCCATGTGCACAAAGAGTGCACTCAACAGTCCTCTAAACAGCAAGCCGTAAGGGCAAATGATAGCAAAAAGGAGCGCCGGAGCAAGTTTCATGCCACGAGAGACACTTAGGCCATTTGTCGTTTTGAAAGAGTAAGGAAACAGGGCAAATTCTGGACACAATTTTTCAGTGCAGCATGACATCAGTCATCCTTCATCTTTAACTCATCTGCTTTCCAAAGGCCCATTGAGCATAGGTTCTTTTTTATTGGTAATTTATACCTGCAGCACTGATATAACATGTCAGAGCTCCTAATATGTGCTTCTAACAGATGAGACCACATACTGCCTTCTCTACCAGTCATCATTTTTTTTAAGAACATTTCTGGAAGCACAGGGCATCTGTCAGTGCCCTATAACCACTGATTTGTACATTTCTTTGTCTGTTCTCCCTTGTGATTTTTAGAAATGCACTTCATTTCAAGTTGCCCTAATTTGAGGGCTTGACATCGATGTGTTCTGACACTTTTATCATCATTTTCATAAAGTCATTTTCACTTTTTAAACATTGTGCTACGCATGGAAGCAGAACGCATTTCGGTTTCCTTTGTTCTAACAAAGTGATTGGGGAAAATACAATTAATAATATGAGAGAACTGCAGTCTGGTCCATCGGTTATTATTCATAACCGATATGCATGAAACCCATTTTAAATGGCCTAATCATGGCAGATGGGTGATAAAGAGAACACAAAGGATTCGGACAACAATAGGATGTCAAAGCTTTGGACCAAATGCTTTTGAGTCTCTTTTCAAAGATCCAAGGGAGTTTTCTGTTTAGGGACTTTATCCAACCAAAAGCTTTATTTATTTATTTCACATTTTATTGACTGACTCATGAATGCTGTTCCATTACATTTATTGCTTAGGGCTGGTAAGGTGGAACTGAATTGATTATGTCTCTATGGAAACAAAAAGGCTGAATTTACATTTCTGGTTCTGTGCCTGAAAGGTGTCCTGAAGAACTATTTCCTTGTTAATTAGCATTAGTGGTGGTGCTCAAGCAATGATTTGTAAGTACTTTAAAGGCAATGTTTTTGGTAATTTGGTGTTTTCGAACAGGGAGTTTAACATTTACAGGAGACATTATCACTAGTTATGTCAAAAGAAGATGACAGATGTTGTGCTCTTTGAGAACAGTGCACATTAACTGTTAAAAAAATGTTGATATAGAAATGAGTTTACCATGCAGAGGATGGTAAATCTAGTATATTATTAAAAGAAAGAATTATTGCCAACACTTTATTTTAGGGTCTCTTAATTAGATTATTATTAGCATGCATATTACTAGAATATTTGCCATTTGTTAGTAGTAATTAAATTAAGCACATATTAAAACCTCTTAAACTCTGCGGACCCATTTGGACCCGCCAGCATCCAATTTACATATGCCAATTTTTAACCCTTTGTCTGCACCAATAACCCTATATGTGGTAATTGTGGGGTTACCAGTTACCCAGTGTTTTTGTAACCCTGTAGGCGTCTCCTGTCTTGTCATGTGATATGTTTTTGGTTCTTGGTCCTTGTGCTTTTCTGTGTTTGTTTATTTAGCTGTCAGCTCCTCATGTCTTCCCTCATTTGTTTCTCCGCCCCTTCATTAGTGTTCACTCCCTGCCAGCCTTCTGTGCCCAGGTGTTTCCCCTTACGTCTTGATTATGGGTGAATAAATACCGTGTCCTGTGTTTGTCCAAGTGTCGGATGTTAACGTTTCATGTCAGTTTGTACACTCTGTGTAGCTCATCGCTTGTCCTCGTTTCCTTGTTTTGTTTTTGAAAAAAAATGTCAAGTTTATATTGGATTCCTGCCTTCGTGTTCTCCTTGCTCGCGAGGGAGCACGAGCGCGAGTATTACGAGCTCTCATCGTGACAGAACTTCCGACCAGACAAAGAGATAGCGTTCTATTCCTGGGACGAGCACATCTCAGCGGGATTCCCATCACGTCCGCCCTACCCTCAGCTGCCTGGATCTCGCTTGGCCATCCGCCGAGGTCCGTCACCGAAATCACGGGGCGCGGTTCCGGAATCGTTTTCGCAGCACGGATAAAAGCTTCCGCGTAGTAGTAAAAAAAAAAGCTTCCACCGAGTAAAGCTTCCACGATCCCTAGTTCACCACCCACGATCTCTACACCGGAGGAAGTATCCGGTAGATCTTCCAGCTAGCACTCACAATGGCGTCTGAGGAGGCAGACACCGATTCTACCTGGGCATGCCAGCACCGTGCGTAATCCCCGCAGTGCCTAACCCACCATCACGGTTGCCATAGCTGTCTAAAACCTTTGCGGTTCCCAAATCTCAAAAGAGGCTGTGTTTAACTCTGTCAGTGCCTATTACTTACCCAAGTGCACTGTTTTTAACCCAGTCTATACCGGTTGCACAGCACAGAGTGTGGTATACTGCTCAGTCGGTCCAGGTTTTGCAGCAGAAAGAGCAGGCACCCATGCCTGTGGCTTCTGCTCCACTAACGATGCGTTCTGACACCACATCCCAGCAAGAGGGGCTGTGTGATGTGCAGTCTGGCTCAGTTACACTGCCAGGAGAGCTGTGTAAAACCTAGTCGGTACCGGTAACACCACCAGGAGAGTGGTCGAAGGCCCTCATGGTTCCCAACCACTTTCTAATGGGTCTCAGCCCTGTTACACGACACGAGGGGTCGTGTCAGGTCCAGTCTGTCCCGGTTACGCAGCCTGAGAGGCTGCAGAAGGCCCTCATGGTGACTAGCCATTCAGTAGCAGGTTCCAATCCCAGTCTGTGATCCGGAGCCAACATTGCTGGATCCGCCAGGCCCAGTCTGTAATCCAGATCCAACATGGCCGGATCCGCCAGACCCGGTCTGTGATCCAGGCCTTCAGTCACTTTATTCAACCGAGTTTCACAAGGACTGTGAAGGCCCATGGCCAGAACCTCCGGAACCTGTGTGTGGTCCGGAAACTCCCTCTGGTCCGCCAGAGGCTGCATTACTTCTGGTGATATCGGTTTTGGCCGTAGAGTCCCCAGAGCCTCCACTGGTGGCTGCTCAATCCAGGGAGGTCTCCAAATCATGGTTCGATCGGTTACGGAGGGTGTATTCACTGTCGGCTCGGTGTCAGAGGGCAATGTTAGTGTCTGGTTTGTCTAGAAGAGCGTTATCACGGACTGATGGTTGCAGGAGGGTGTTATCATGGACTGTTGGTTGCCGGAAGGCCGTATTATGGACTGTTCGGCCTGGGAGGTCGTCCTCATTGACTGGTGGGCTTCTCTGCCACCTGCTCTGCCCCGATGGGCTTCTCCGCCACCTGCTCCACCCCAGAGGATGTCTTGTAGGCCCCGGAGGACGTTAGAGGGTGCCTTGGAGGGCGTTTCGGCCTTCTGACCTGCCCCAAAGGACTCCTCTGCCGTCAGCTGTCTTGTCATGTGTTCTGTTTTCAGTTTTTGGTCCTTGTGCTTTTCTGTGTTTGTTTATTTACCTGTCAGCTCCTCATGTCTTCCCTCGTTTGTGTTTCCGCCCCTTCATTAGTGTTCACTTCTCTGTCAGCCCCAGGTGTTTCCCCTTACGTCTTGATTAAGTGTGTATAAATACCGTGTCCTTTGTTTGCCCAAGTGTCGGATGTTAACGTTTCATGTCGGTTTGTACACTCTGCGTAGCTCATTGCTTGTCCTCGTTTCCTTGTTTTGTTTTTGAAATGTCAAGTTTATATTGTATTCCTGCCTTCGTGTTCTCCTTGCTCGCGAAGGGAGCGTGAGTATTACAAGCTCTCATCGTGACAGTTTTATGTAATTTCAGAAGGTTTCCTTTAAAATGATACCAATCTTTTGTATATACATCTCTGCATGTGGGTATGGGAAGCTTTTTAATTTTGTGGCCCAAATGGAGGGTATATAAATAGGATATAAAAGGATAATGGGATAAAATAAATTGATAAATAAACAAATTCATTATTTGGAATAAGATCTACAACATACATTTAGAAAAGTGATGTTCATGTTTTGCTGACTTTAACATGCAAACAATATTTGTCACCATTTGCTCCACAAACATAATCAAAGAAAGAGAGAGAGAGATTTTTATCAAAACTGTTGAGATGGAATAAATGTCACATATTGTGAAGTTCAGATGAAAACACATCAATAGGACTATAAGAATCTAACAAATTGTTGTTCAAATTTAGTGACGAGGAAAAATGTTAAAAACGATTACATTTATCGGAAAAGAGAGGTTTATAATAATAATAGTAATAATGAAAATCTTAGAGAAATGATGTTCCTGCAGTTCTGAATGTTTTCACACTGAGCCAGATCAGCTGTAGCAGTTGCTTTCTAAGACCTTATAATATTAAGCAGTTAAGCGTATAAACACATAATCACTAAAATGCTGACTGCCCCCCACGACTACATGTAGGAGCTATTAATAAGAGTACAATTATTACCAATGTTATATACAGTAAATGTTGAACAGTACATTTAGTAGAGAGACATTTGAGAGTGTTTTCTGTGAAATGCCATTTGGGCTTTATCTGCAACTTTATGTTTCACAATGAAATTTTATATCACATACTTGTAACCGAAAATATAATGTGAACACCTAGGAACTAAATATTTAAAATGTATTTATTTATTCATTTATATACTATACATATATATACAGTGTTGTGCAAGTTACTTACAAACTGTAATATAATATATATTACTTGTTACTGCTATTTAAAAGTAATGCCTTACATTACAATATTACTGATTAAAAATTGTAATGCGGTACATGACTCCTGTATTACTTTTGAGTTACTTTCACCAAAATAACTCCAGAGAGCGTGCTGTCAGCGCAGCTGAAGTGTTCTGCATTCAAATACATGTAACAGACTAAAGCTTGTCACTGCTTCAGCAAAAGTATCATTGCCAGGAATATGTCCAAGGAAAAAAGTAGTAGGAAGATATTTAAATTATTTAGTTTTTTCTGAGTCCGTGCCACAAAGATAAATTTCCTGACCCGTCATCTCCTCTGACGCACCTTAAGTCATCTTCATGGATTATTCTTTTTTCGTTAAGTGGTCATTTAAAGCTTTTT
>JAUYWG010000059.1:10465164-10475230 GCA_034779775.1 Enteromius afrohamiltoni | reverse complement strand
CTGTCAGGAAATATGCAGGTCTGTCAGTTTTACTTATCTACCAGCAGACCTACTGTACCTACCCAAAAAAAGAAAATGAAGCCTATTGATACATGTTATGTGTGCGTGTGTATATATATATATATATATATATATATAAACACCTGCAAGCAAAACTCTAATGGATTTGTGAATTAAAGAATAGCAGGTCTATTCTATAGTAAAATCATAGATATGTTTTCTTAAACTACTAATATAATGCTTATGAGAGCAGAGTATAATATAAATAAACATACCACTATTCATTGGATAGTATGCTTCTGGTAGAGAAATACTACAATACGATTTGGGCTCTACTACAATCTAATGTAGAACACTGCAACAACAAATAACGTAAAAGCTGGATTAAACAGCACTTGCTTGTGAGCGAAGGATTGACCCCCGTGGACCCCAGTTTAAACTCAGTCTTTGATTAAATTGAATGTCAGGAGATGTGACAGAAAATCTGTGACAGGAACATGGTCTACATATACTGATGATGATCAACAAATGCGAGACACTATATCTTTTTTGGAGGGTGTCAAAGGTGCTCAGTGTTGATCCTCCCTTCTGAAGGACATGAACTTTACGGTTTTCAAAATCCATCTGTAATCCACATCACAGCACTGCAGAAAAGATGTCTCTTACCTCGTTTCAACCCACATTGACATGATATAATAATTCAGACCAAATCTTTCCTTCCAAAGGTCTTCTTTGTCTTAAAATAATTTATTAAAATAAGTAATAAATAAATCAATATAAATAAATAATAAAACAAATACAATTAATATTGTCCAAATTAGTAGTTGTAGTAGTAGTAGCAGTAGTTAAAAAAATTGTCAGATAGCTTAAAAAAGTCATATATATGAAGCCATACATGTTTAGAACAAAATAAGAATGAGTGAGTATTGACTCATGAATCATGAAGTTTCACTTTTAAGTGAACTACAGCTTAAATCTCACTCACTTTGCAGGTGTATTCTTAGCACACTCACACAAATAGCACTTCCAAAATCAATGTCTGAGTAATAATCATTCAAATGTCATTATTTTCAGTAGCCTCCACAATTTAGTCAACGCCAACGGGCTCCTCAAACATGGCCCTGTTTCACAGACCGTCTGGACCTTTGTGTCTGACAATAAATATGGAAATCATCTGTAGATTTCTGCAAATTAGCAAATGTTTGAGAGAGGATCTGTCAGTTAATTTCAGTGTTGTAAGTGATGCTGCACTCAGCTGACCTTGTGTGCTCAAGTCACACCGCAACTGAACGGCGTCGATTTGGCTGTGTTTTTCAGTCAGGTCTGAGAGGCGCATATGGCAGATTGATCTAGCAAAGCTCTGGGCTGTTTAAAGGGTTCAGTTCAAATGTACACAAGCACTGTTGCATGTGAGCAGCATGAGGACGATAGCATGTGCTTGTGAAGTGGATGGGTTTTATTTTTTATTGGTTGCAAATTTCCCAATGTGAATTTTGCAGACTAGTCTGTAACTATGTAGCAGTGTTAAAATATATATTCAAATATCTAATTCAAGTTAAAACTAATGATTCTTCAGTGTCTGATTTTTCCTGATACTCTACATTAATGGAGTACATAGTACATACTGTTTAATGCTACTATGTGTAAAAGTAGTATATTAATGGATGTATCAAGTAGTATGCATGGAACAATACTTTTTTTTTTTTTATGAGCAGTGTGTTTTATACCGTTTTTATACAGTAATGCTGTATATACTTTTTTCAATATACTTATGTTTTTATTCTGTGATGCATCGTGGGATGCAATATTCTATGCAGTGTCATGTGTTAAATAATCCTGGTTTTCCATGCATGAAGAAAATTGCAGCCTATATATTTATGAAATAATGGATAAGAAAATCGATAAATAATCGGTAACATCATGCTTTTCTGAACATGTCTGATAAACAAGAGGACTTGTTTAGTCAGTTGTTTAAAATTGTCTTCCTACAGCTGCTCAATATTGCTGGTATGCTGCCATCTGTTGGCCATCTTGTTATTAAACATCATCATATCCATTGCCCAAAGCTTTTTTCCCCCTCTCGATGACTCATACTGACATGCACAGTGCAAGAAATCTGATTAAGTCATCTTCCGCAAGACAAGCTGTAGTGTATGTAGCAGCTAAAACGGTCTTTCCCAAAACACAGTGTCATGAAGACTAATTTTTCCAATGAATTTACAATTCCTCAAGAGCACTGACTCAGAATTGCCTTACACTGGCATATCTGCTCTAGTTTTACCTCAAAGCTAAGCAGCATGCCAGAAAATGTCTTCCAGCTAGGAGCCGTAGAGGAATTAGCCATTTCTGTTTTTGTTAGCTGAGGCTGTTCCGTCTTTATGGCACATGAAATATGTTGTGTGTCATTCTGCATACCTTGGCCAGTGCAAGATGCTGCATTGTTCGCTCACTGAGCTGGTCTGTGCATTTGTGTTACGTAAGCTAAATAGATGTGTGCTTCTGTCTCCCCCAGTGCCCTTCCCGCAAGAGGCAGACACATTCAGTGGCAGCTGCATTGATTTGAAGTGCCACGGGCAGCTGGGGGATCAAAACAAGTTCAGGAGCTGTATGGGAACATAGGGACAGAAGACATCTTACCCACATTTTGGGCAAACCTGCTGCTTTCCTTTCCTTAAACACCTGGGTTCTGTGGCAAAATATGCTGAGTTAGATTTTGATTGAAGTTGTCTTCTGTCACTATTTTTATTGTGTTCTTACTGTTCTTGTTGGTTTTATAATATTTATGCGGGGGTTGGTGGTTTACGATTCCTTTTTAGCTGAGTGGGCACGGTCTTAATGGAAACTCAAACTTGTGGGAAGAGCTCATTTCAGCTAATTTATGGGTATGTTTGTGCAAATGTTTTTGGTTTGGACAATCCTTTTTATCGTATTTACTTATTTACCTCTTTAACTTCCTAGAATGTGAACATTTACACAGACCAGAAAAGGAAACAGTGTCTTCATTGGCAGGAAAGAGCAAATGCAGATAATGTCACACAGTTTTGGGAAGGTTACTTTGAAAATGTAATAGTTTATGGATTACAAATTACCCTATTTAAGTGGTGTAACTAGGAAAAAACTTTTAAAAAAGTTAATCTTTAAAAATAAAGCACATACACAAACTTAAATAAAAATAATCTAATCTAATACAGTTATCTAATAAGCATGCATTCTAGTCTGTGTCCTAAACTCCAACATTGGTGTCTCATATTTTAAAGTCATGCAGTTTTCTGAAAGAAATCTATTAAATTTGGACGTGTGTGTGTGTTTATTGGTTTAACTGCATTATAGGCATACTTATGAGGACCAAATATCCTCACTTAAATTGAAAGATCATGACACACTAGTGCAGACATTTTAATGACCTTAACTAGTTATATATGTTGTTGTTGTTGTTGTTTTAAATTAGTGTTCTGTATGTTTTGTGAGGGGTAGGGTTGGGTCAGCTGATATAAAATCAATGGAAGTTTATGCAATGTCCTCACAAAGATAATAGCAAACAAAATTGTGTGTGTGTGTTCTTGTTTATGCCACATTGTGAGGACCAAATGTCCCCACAAGGATAGTTAAACCTGACATTTTTGACAGGACAAAAAAAAAAAAAGTTAACAATGTTTATTTGAAAGTGTAACAATGCCAACAGGTTTTCTGTATGGGGGACGTTTAGGGTTAGGGGACAGAAAATATTGTTTGTTCATTATAAAAATAATAGAAGTCAATGGAAAGTCCCCACAATTTAATAAATAAATAAAAATATGTGTAAAGATATTCAGATGTAACACCCTTTGTAACTGTTAAAATTTTCATGAGTAACTATACTCTTTTATTTTGTAATTAAATTAAAATAAATCTGTTACATAGTTACTCCCCAACACTGATGGCCGGTAATATTGAGGGTTGGAACGTGTAATGAGAATAACTGAACTCTTCCGGATGCAAAAGATCATGAAATCCATGTACCCTTAACCATGTGATGTGAAGTCAGTCTTCAGGCAGAAATAACTGGATGGATGTTCTGTGTGATTCCAGTCCACATTCTCACTTGTGTTGGAGCCTGGAAATAAACCATACCACGTTGGTTTCATCTGCCAGAGGACAACTGGCTTCCTGACTGGGGCTGGTTTTTCCCCAAGGTTTTTTTTTTTCCCATTTCTGTCACTGAATGGGGTTTGGCTTGCTTAGATTTTGCCACTTAATTTTAGGCAATATTACTCGACTCGATTCCACAGACAGCATTGGAAGACAAGTAAACTGAGCTGGATGATACCAACATCATTGAATCAATGATG
Source organism: Enteromius afrohamiltoni (assembly GCA_034779775.1). Classification (NCBI taxonomy): domain Eukaryota; kingdom Metazoa; phylum Chordata; class Actinopteri; order Cypriniformes; family Cyprinidae; genus Enteromius; species Enteromius afrohamiltoni. The sequence continues at coordinate 10,470,902 of JAUYWG010000059.1, read as the reverse complement.
AACTTCCTTTAACTGAAATATGAACTACCTATTACCTATTAACTGATTCTTACTGTCTTTTTAGAGTTGTTTTACAGCAGAATTAAATTTTGTTTGCATCATTGACACACTACTTTCCTGTTTAACAGTGTAAAGCTGATTTGACATAATCTGTATTGTATAAAGAATATACATACAATTGACTAGAGATAATAACTGGAGTTCACTACTGGAAATCAGGAGAACAGGTAAGCAGTTCACTTTGAATAAACAAAACCAGGCAGTAAGAAGAGATGTGTGCTGATGAGTGAGTCAGATGAGGCACAGGTGTGGCTGGTCGAGCTTCTTGAATATTCGTATAAAAATCATGGTATTGATACGCAAAAATTGACTTTTTGGCGTGCATATAATCAGTTGTGCCTTACCCACATTCCTCTGATCAGCATGTGGTACATTATGTAGTACCAAAATTAAAAATCTTTTGGGGAAATTAAACACATAAGTTTCTTACAAACTTATGTGATTTGATAAAATATGTAATCAAAAATAATCATATATGTGTAATGGAGAAATTAAAATTAGCTACCAGTGGATTTTGGTCAATTGATGACGTAGAAATATTTTGTTTGTTCTAGAAGAATTTTATGTGGAAGATATACAATTACAATTTGGGATGTAAAAAAAAAATAATGTAACTAATGTAACTGTTTATTCTCTGTATGATTCTCGCTGCCTGCCCAACCTTCCGCCTGTTTACCGATCTGATTATTTACATTGTCAACCCAGTCTCACGGTATTTATTGGTGGCAGGGACGCGTTTATTTCATTATTTTCGTAAAATAATGAAATAAACGTGTCCCTGCCACAAATAAATAGATTAAACTAAATTACGTGACTAAATCACAAACTGCCATTATAGACCATTGCTTGCCTGACAACGAATAAAAGCCTGCAGATGGATCCAACTGCCTCTTATTCATCGTTACAGAAGACTTCGCCATCACAGGATCCAGCGGCCATTTACCAGCTCGCCAATGAGGTTTCTATGCAGGCATCTGTGTTGTCCACACATCAACAGCAGTTGCACCTACAGGCGGAATTGGCCTGCCGGGGTGATGGGAAGTCGCTCAAGCAGTTTATGGAACTGGCCATGATGATATATAACTCAGGAAGAGTTCAGGCCATAACTGAGGAACTGTAACTCCAGGCCAGCTCCTTACACACCAAGTACCTGCGACTATTCACCATCTCATCACCCAACCATCCCATTATCCTGGGCCTTCCATGGCTGGAAAAACACAACCCTGTCATTTCCTGGACAAACAAACAAATTCTACAATGGTCTCCAGACTGTCATACCCGGTGTCTTCAGAAAGCCACACATACTCCTCACCCTGCCAAAACAGATAACCCAATGCCACAACCTGCTGATTCACTACCTTTTACTCATCATGACCTTCTAGGCCTTCAGTAAAGAAAAGGCCACCCAGCTGTCTCCCCAACGATCTTACTATTGCTCCATAGATTTACAGCCAGGAACCCTGCCCACCAGGAGGTGTGTTTCCTCTATCTCAACCAGAGACAGAAACAATGAAACAATACATCGAGGAGGATCTCACCACGGGCCATCTAAATCTGCATCACCTGCCTCCACCAGATTCTTCTTTGTAAAGAAGAAGGATGGCAGCCTAAGGCCGTGCATCGACTTCCGCAGCCTCAATGACATTACGTGAAGTATCGCTACCCCTTACCACTGGTACACTCTGCTCTAAAACAGCTTCACTCAGTCAAGTACTTCACCAAGCTAGACCTCAGGAATGCTTACAATCTGATTCGGATAAAGGAGGGTGATAAGTGGAAAACTGCCTTCTCAACCACAACCCACAGCCCTTCCATCTTTCAAGCCTTCATTAATGAGATCTTCAGGGACATGCTGCATCATCACCTCATCATTTACATTGACAATATACTGATTTATTCAGAGGACATGGAAACACACATCAAACAGGTCAGACCAACATCGATCATAAACTGAATGCGAAATGTGAGTTCCATCAAACCAAGATCTCTTTCTTAGGATATGTAATCAGTGCAGAGGGGGTTACAATGGACGATCAAAAAGTATCCTCAGTAATCAACTGGCCCAAACCTCACACTGTCAAGGAACTGCAATGATTTCTGGGATTCGCTAACTTCTATAGAAAGTTCATCAGAAACTTCAGCCATGTCGCCACCCCTCTGACCTCCATGACCAGGAAGGGAGTCAAAACGCTCCACTGGACCTCAGAGAGCAATCTAGCCTTCCAAACCTTGAAATATCGGTTTACCTCAGCTCCCATCCTATGCCATCCAGATCCTGAGCGTGATTTTGTGGTGGAGGTGGATGCTTCTAATAGTGGAGTAGGTGCTGTCCTGTCCCAGCACCATGGAAGTCCCCCGAAATTGTTCCCTTGCACCTACTTCTCCCGCAAACTAACCTCAGCAGAGCGCAACTACGATGCCAGGGGCCGAGAATTATTAGCTCTGAAGGAAGCCTTAGAAGAGTGGTGACACTGGTCAGAGGGAGCCAAAGTCCCCTTCCTAATACTCACGGATCATCGCAACTTGGAATATATATCTGTTCCTCCAAGTGACTGAACTATCATCAGGCAAAATGGTCACTGTTCTTTGCAAGATTTGATTTTAAGATTACTTACGTACCTGATTTCAAGAATGGGAATGCAGATGCACTCTCACGCCTTCATAATACCCAACTGCAAGCTACTACACCAGAACCCATCCTTTCTCCTTCTCTCATCATTGCCCCCATCTGTTGGGATATCATGACGGAAATCAAGGAAGCTCAGACCATGGATCCCACCTGACTGTCCTCATGACCGTTAGTATGTTCATGAGACCCTCCATTCTCGTTTGCTCCATTGGATCCATGACACACAGTGCAGGTCATCCAGGGACCACAGTCAGTCTACAGTTAACCTCCAACCGCTTCTGGTGGTCCTCTCTTAACCATTATCCAGTAAAACAATGCAAAACCTGCAATATCACCAAAAGTTCCTAAGACCTTCGCCTGAATACTAACTTTCCTACCTAGACTCATTAGACCCACGTACCTAGACATAGGCTACAGGTGTAGCTTGTTATCTGCTCTTTATAAGCCAAGGATTCTTCCAATACTGTCCAATACTGTCTACAAGACATTTGAGACATTAACCACCATGGAGCCAGGAGTCCAAGATTTCCGCCAGCTTTGGAGGAAAGAGGAGAGTGATAAGACTTGAAAAGTGAAAGAGGGAAGGTAGGGTGAATTTTGTAGCTGCAACTGATACATGACAGGATTGTTACAGGAGATCAGTGGACCAGATGGATGGTGACCACACACCTGGTCGCCAGTGGTAGATATACAGATAAACCTTTAATATTTGACACAGGAAACACCAAAGAGGAAAGATATGCTGGAGAACATGTCAGCAGTCTAATTCAAATAAACAAGACCAGACAATGAGAAGAGATGAGGTGGGTTCTTAAGTAGCAATGCTAATGAGTGAATGAGATGTGGAGCAGGTGTGGCTCGTGGGGGGTGTGTGGGGTGTGACTGGATAGACTCAGAGCCTTATTTATTATATTTCCTTATTTCTCATGTACTTATTAATCATAAGGTGAGGATTTTATAAAAATGCTATTTTGCAATTAGTAAGAGAATGGTTGCTATAACTAGTAGCAAGGAGATTTGGACAAATTAAAAGCAAGGCAAACAAGGCTACTTAAAAGTTAAAATAGTTCACCTAAATAACTGACTTCTGGCAACAGCCACATGCATGTCCACGAGAGCATTGAATTCTGGCTTCTTGGCTGACATTTTTTACTCGACATATGATGCAGTTTACATCATACAGAGTATAGGCTTTCTAATGCAGTGCTTGTGGATATACCTGATTTATGGAGCTTCAAAATCATGGCCACCATTCACCAGCATTACCAAGCTTGAAAGAGCTTTTTTTTTAACTGTGTTCATCTGAAAGAAAAAAGTAATATAAACCTAGGATAGCTTAGGGGGGACTAATATATGGTGTCATTTTATTTTTTGGGTGAACTGTTTCTTTAAGCTGGGTGTACACAGTGTGATTTTTACGATGTCGTACCAAATGTATTTCCTATTGGGAGGATTCGTTGATCAGGTCAGGCTGAAAATTGTGCAGTGTTTTTAGGACGGTTTATGAGCCGAGCCAAACATCTCATGAGTTTCTGATCATTTTTAAGCCCCTAAATACACTACATATTTAATTATTAATAATTACTTAACAGTTAAGTAAGGAAGTTGCAAATTGGCATGTGTAAATGCCCAAGAAATGTAAAGATAGTTCATAATAATTCAAGAATTCATTAATTCATAACAATTGTTAAAAATAAAATGCAGGTGTGTGCATTAACATTTTACTCACCGTGTAAGGAAAATGCATTTTAACTTTAATAGCTGCAGCACATGACATTGTTATAGTAATAAAATACAAAATATAGTAGCCTATTTTTTCACAACAATAAACACCCACATTAAGCAAAAAAATTGGAGCGGGAATGCACAAGATATCATACAAGGGAATACCACAAGGAAGTACACACACCCAGTCATTTTGATTTGTATCTTACATTGGTGTTGTTCTCCCTGTAACCAGCAGAGGAGGTCTAAATCAAGAGAAGAATAGAAGGAACAACATTAAACATGTACAACATGTTCCTGACCCAAGTACAGTCATCACCATTAATGTGGCGATAGAAAATGCCAAATCACATTCAGGCTAAATCTGGAACATTCTGTACACATAGCGTCCACAGTTTATTTTTTGGGGGCTTAGTTTACATCACATTAAAGAGATTAATGAAATGTTTGATTCAATTATTTTGTCAGTGGTAATTACTGTATTATTAGAGCTTTGAAGACTTAATCTTGGAATGTAGGAAATCATGACTTTAATAATCCACATCTTTTATTTTAAAGGAAACGGTTTAAAGTAAGACTAGCACCATTGTCCTCTCTACTTTGTTCCCCTTTCTTTCTTTCTTTCTTTCTCTTGAAAACTGCAATGAAGCATGTGTAAAAAGAATAACAGTGCTTTTCTAAATGGACCAATGAAACAATGAAAAACTATTATTATTTTTCCACACAAATGCAATTTTAGAATTTGACTCCTGAAAACAAATAAATACATCAATCAATCAATAATAATAATGATTTAATCAATTAATTAATGTAATAGAATTTTTATTTTATATATGGCATTATATGTATATTTACTATATATACAGTAAGTTTACATATAATCCCACCAAGTCCATCCCCTTTAATATCATGGATATATACAGTAAAAAAAAAAAAAGAAAAGAAAAAAAACTCTGATATTTGAAACTTTGATATTTGACCTCTCAGACCACAAACAAAACTTGAAGGTAAAATCTGGAAATTGATCTTTCTGATTGTTCAAATAAGAAATAAAGAATAAAAGAGACTGCATTTACCGATACACACCAGGTATTTAAACAAGTTCTGAACAACTTGACAGCTTTGTGAATTTAGCTTCTGAGAGTGTTTTGACTTTTTTTTACACCACAGGAACAGGATCAGGCAAATTGCCTAGATTCACTGCACTCTCGTAAGTGGCTCAAAGTCGACAATATAAAACACACCCGCGAACACTTTAGCGGCTCTGTGTTTGATTAGCACGACTGGGTTCGTGTTTTGATTAAAGGAAGCTCATGAGTAAAGT